>CAEGAF010079518.1:0-36822 GCA_903067075.1 Micropoecilia bifurca | reverse complement strand
CGTAAAAAATAAAAACCTTCTGTGAAATGGTTCAGTGTTGAATTACACTCTGTAGATCTGCTCTTATATGTGGGGAAAATCATCACCAATACCAGAAATAAAGGCGTGAAGTCATCAATTGCAACACATAATGTTGCGATTAAGCAACATCATGTGTTTTACTTAGCAAGTTGAGTTGCTGAAATATTAAATAGGACTCCATACGTGTGTAACAAATCACTTTATCCAGCTCAAATCACAACTCCCGTGGGGAAGACCGAAGAGCTGCCAAGGAATCTCAGGGAACAGGAAGCGGTGCTGCTAGATTGGATGTAAATGAAATTTATATGAACATTAGAGACAGCAATGTTCTTTGAAAGCGAACAGAATCGCTATCTCACATCTGGTCGCTGTGGCACTAGCACACGCTTTTTCGGTTTGCATGGATTGCTACGGAGACGGAGGACATGTTCTCGTTTACTAACTACATTGCTCTCCCCATCAAACTCTTTTTGCAGGCCTCTTCGATGTGCATTTAGAGAGCTGTCTCACCGCTGGCTGCCTTCCAACCCCGGCAGAAACCAAACCACACATGTTGCTGTAGATATATTTATCAGCAGCGGTCTCCACGAAAGCCACAGTACGTGCTTTTGACACCAGCCAAACATGTACAGACGTTCAGACTAAGGAGGCAACAGCGAGCTGAATGGGCAGAAGTAGGAACACCTGAGTCACAGATAGCGCGCAAACGAAAGTGGGAGAACGTGGGGAGGTTAAGAACAAGTAAAACGGAAGGAACAGAAATGTGTTTCCTGTTTTGCAGCATTAGAAAACAAAGGAATGGCTCTGGCGGTTAGAGGAGCAGGATCATGAAATGAAAATTACCGAGCGGCAGAAGGCTAATATGTGTTAATTGCATTCCCTGGGATCGGGTAAGAAGGTCTCCCTTGGTATTATGGCCCCATTTGCCAAGGCAAGCATGCGCTGCACAATAAATTTGCACATTTATTTTTTTCCTATTATGAATCTGATCTCATCTTGGCATCCCAAAGTTCTTCACACTAGTTTTTCCACGTCCTGCCGCGTTATGACCACAAAATTAAAACTTTTTATTGGGATTTTAGGAAACAGACCAACACATTGTAGACCAATACGTCAAAGTGGAAACATAGGCGGATGTCTTTTTTTCTTAATTATAAATAAAAATCTGATACGCATGATATGTTTGTCAAAGCATATCAGCCCCCTCAACCCTGACATTACTTGATAACATTCAGTGAAAGCAACAATGAAAACAGCAGTCAGTTCAAAGAGAACATTTTTGGGAAATGTTAAAACCAACACTATGTAATAGAAAAATTAAAAAAATAAATCCTACATTTTTATCATATCAGTCTGAGAGTGGAAAACTGCAAACCTACTGAAGTCACAATTCCTTTTCCGCGAAAATTTTAAAGAAATCATCACAGACAATCCTAAAGATATTCTCTGAAGTTTGTAGTTAAGAGGTGACAACGTGTGGAAAGCTGAAGAAGCATGAATTGTGTATAAAAATACAGTATTGGTGAGGCTTGGTGTCAGAACCCTCTGTGTAAAGAAATCCATCTCCAAAAATGAAATGAAAACATCAATGAGAGAGAGGGAGAAAGAGAAATAATGAGCAATTTCTTCACTTATGTAACATCATCCATATAAAAAGGACCTACAACTGTATAATTAGCCGGATTCGACTTGCTGTTAAATTGAAATTGTGCTTCTTTGAGTGTCGTTTTTTTCACGTCGTCAAGTCTGTACCAGTTAGGGATAAAAGGCAGGAAATCCTGTGTTGACTCAGAATAAGACGAACGTCGATCACCGAATTAGGCCGTTGTGAATAATAGAAGAGACGAGCAGGTCAGAGAGCCTGAAGGCAACGTCTCAGTTCAACTGTGAGTCTTTATAAGCCACTGTTGTTCTCTCCCAGGACATGGCTCATACTTTCTGTATCTTCTTGCAGTTTTACTCGTTTATTCTTCCGTCCTGATAAGTTTTTCCATCATTTCCGGCTCTTGTTTTATGTAAACAAGAGCAACTTCAGCTGACCTGATCTGGAAGCTCAAACTAGAAGAAAAAGGCCTGATTGGTTCAAGGATTTACACTCTACCAAATCAGTACTTTCTCAAGCAGCTATTACCTGCTCCTTCCTTTGAAACATCACGATTTCTTGGAAACAAAAGGCAGTCACTTTAACAGTCCACTGTGTTTGTCAAACAAAGACGAGGAAATCACAGGTTTTTTGCATCTGCGCCACGTTTGATTGTAGTGGAGCAGGCAGAGCCGAAGAAAACAGCTGTTCAAGAGTCGATTGTGGGAATGTCGCCTTCACGGAGACGGGCTGCATTCAGGACGCGGGGAGGGACTGGACTTAGCCATTGTGAAGCCGAAAAGAAAAACAACGTGTCCGACATCCGGTCGAGAAAGAATCACAACACAACGCCAGACTGAGACCAAAACACAGCCCAGAGAATGTCACACCGACATACGGCATTAAATCAGTGTGAAGGATGTTGTTCTGGGAGGGTATGAGGAAGAGATCACAGAGAAAATAGTAAAGCTAAAGAAAGCCCAGTGGAAGTTGCAGCACTGGGGGTGGAAACGAGATCTTAACTTAGATGTGGAGCTCTGTCATTCTCACGACTGACAGGAAATGGAAATGTCACGTCTAAAAGTGATTCAGGTGAGTAGGCTTAAAAAAAAAAAAAGAAACACTGCACTCTGCCCCCCATTTAAGCAGCAAACTGTTTAAGAAACAAGGAGGCAAAGAGTCTTGCTAAATGCATCGGTCTCAGAACACGGGAGAACAAACTGCCTCGTGGAGACAAAGGCACACAGTGGGCAGGTCGGGGAGAACGTTACCGGAGAGGTTTGTGGTCAATCCAACAAGCAAAGTCACAGGCTTTGCACGTCCCACTGAAAAGCTGCTGAATTGACCGTCTGAAAACGGAGAAAGTGTGGCGCGGCTGCAAGCATTTAAAAACATGTTTGTCTACCTAAACGTACAAAGGCTAAGAGAAGAGGAGGGAGGGTTTTAATCAGAAACGTAGACTACAGACCCAGGGGAATCCTGGAGGAGCTGCAGAAATTCACAGCGACGCAAGAAGAAAGTCATGCACGGTCCTCTATGGTACACATAGAGGAGGGAGATATAGTGTGATCATCTGAAACCAGAAGGCATCACTGTAGGGAGAGTACAAAACACTTACCTTCACTGAGAAACGTGGCAATGGCAACATCATGATGTGGAAACTATTTTACTCGCCATAGACAGAAGAAGATGGTCGAAGGTTATGGGATGATGGGGGTGAAGTTAAATGCAGACAAGTTTCAGTTTCTAGATGTACAAAGCTGTAACAATGAAAACGAAAGGAGCTTCTACAAAGCGTTAACAGTGGAGGCTGAATACAAATATAGGCTGCACTGTTAGGATTTCTATTTGTAAAATTGGGTCAAGAGTAGAAGAGGTCGATATGGACCTAAGGTTTTATCCTGATATTTTGTGGTACTAGTGTGATAACGGAAAACGTACCAAAAACAACTATTTATCTCTCTTTTCTCAGGTAATTATATGTCTGTGATTGTTTGCCACAACATTCGTAAGCCCAAAAACACAAATACTGCTCTTAGAAGCACCCTTGTTTTTGACACGAGACACATGAAAAATGTGTGATTTGTGTCACTAAGCTTCTCCCAATATCTGCATTTAAACATATTTGTGCATTACATGTTGATGCTCTCATTGAACATTTATTTGTCTCAACGACGGTGTTGGGGGATTTTAAACGTCATTAACTCGAATTTATCGTGACAACGATAAATGGAAGTTCTTATCATGATAAGAACCGTGTCATGATAACTGATAAACGCCCACGCCTAGTTAAAATCAGTTCCCACATCAAAAGGATTCACTGTTTTGTGTTGGTATAGCTTGAAGACGAAGGCTGTAATGTGTTTGAATACTTCAGTGAAGTACTTTAAGCTGATTTTATGAACTATTAAACGTCACAATGGCAGAGAATCTTCCTAAATCACATGATCGGCATGGCCGATTTTATGGAATGAGAACCACTGAAAAGCTTCCGCAGACGCGACCGATTATCTTATATACATACACCGACATATGCAGCAGGCCTTCTAAGCTCCCCCACTTCCTCTCGATGGAATCTGCTCAGAAGCACATTCTTCTAAAGTTGAGACGCACTTTGCCGGTGTGCAGGAAGTCTGTTCTGATAGAAGCATTTTGTAAACAACGGGGTGGGCTTGATTTGAGCCCTGGCTTGTCCCCAGCTGCTGAAACGTTGCCAGTTTCGCTTGAAGGGTGTGGGCTTTCCTCCAGCACTCCAAAGGAAACAAAGGGAGCCTCTTTGGCCAAAAGACTGGCACGCCTGAGCCAAGAGCCCAAACCAAATGCTTCCCAAGGTTTTACACATATTAAATCACAGTAGGAGAAGCTTTAGAAATGGATTACAATTCAGGTTTGTACGCAGAGCAGGAGGCCCTTTATCAGCATGAACTCTGGTGTTGGGAAAAATAACTTTATGTAGTTTTTATGTCATTTTTCATTGCAATACAAAGTGTGTCTGTATATATTTGGCAGTGCTGTCAAGTTTTGAGTTTTTGAGGGGAAGAAAAGCTTTCTGTTGCCTACCAACCGATGTGTATTTTTAAAGGTTTTGTGTTCAATAATTATTGGTAAAGTTATTTGTAGTTGTGTAAATAATGTTATTAAAGGTTAAAAAAATGGATTATGCAAGGTTTTGTTAATGTATTCGAAAAATAAAAAGAGAACATGATATTAAACAGCTTCACTGTTTAATGTCACACACACACACACAATCACACACAAGTTCTTCTGTGTGGCACGGATTCGAATATTTTATAATTTTGTGAAAAGTAAAAGTAGGAATTTATTTCCCAGAATAATAACAGATCATTGCGTAAAATATGCAGTGTGAATAAAACACACACACACACACTTTTGGTCAGTTTTGTGACCCGACAAAATAAATTGATAAAATTGTAAATGAGCACAACATGATCCCTTTCAAAATAGTGGGACTAAATGTGAGACCGCTTTAATGATTACAGGGACTAGTTTAATTGCTTGTCTCCTGTGGAGTTTTAAATAATTAGGAAAGCCACCAGGCAACCGACTCCCTGCCCGGTCTGCCACACATGTGGCCGCTTTCACATTCATTTACTTTTCGACACTTTTTTTGGTAATGTCCAATTTATCATGAAACCTTAGAAACACAGGTGATAAAGATTGCAAGAGTCATTTGAAAATTCATAACCCCCAAAAATATGTTTTTTGTCATGAGATACCAAAACTTGCAACCCCACATGTCAGCTTTGAGGTTTCTCTTAGGAAACTGCACAACAATGCATGCACAGCCGCTAGTATTCGACTATTTTTCACATCATAACAGCGTGCCTCATGCTGTATGTTCAGTGCATAGATGGAGCTGAAGAGGTACAAATTTATGCAGAGTAAATCTAATTAATGTAAGTGTAATCCCATTTCTGTTTCTGACACATGATGAACAAAAAAGAAAAAAAAAAGAGTTAATATTCACAGTTACACAACTGCACTGGAAGCTGCTTATAATATTCTGCTTCAGCCGGTGTCGCTCCAATTCTGTTTGGTGCTATGAAAGAGAGAGAGAGGAAGAAAGAATAAAAAAACAGAGTCTGGTTATCATAAATATGCATCACACACAACGCACGTTTCATCAGCGCAGCAAACCACAGAGATTTGAGGAGATGCTAATGTGTCCGGCAGCGTTCCTGTTTGGAAGCAGTGTTGATTATATTCGTGCTCTCGGTCCGGTGGGACCTTACCTGCCACAAAATGACTACAGCATTATTTCCATATATTACCTGAGGAAAGCACACAGGCAGAAGTTACTGACTGCCTGTGAAAGCTGCGATCATGAGCTTCCTCTGAAGCACAAGGGAGGAGAGGGAGAGGAACGAAAAAGTGATGTACGGCATCTTTCTTTTACAAATAAAACTGAAAAGTGTGGCTGGGGTAGGTTTTTAATTGTAGTGACTGCAAATCTTTTTCTTGTAGACTCGTCGCTAATGTGTAGCATACTCTCCAGCTTTACAAGATAAAAGACGGAGCACCACGTATCATTTACCTCCCACTTCACAGTTCAGCATTACTTCAAGGACGTAAACAGTCGGACGTTTGTAGTTGCAAAGTCGTAAAATGTGAAAACGTTCAACGGAGTTCAATGCTTGTGGATGGCACTTTTGTTCCAACCTTTCAGAAATGACATACAGTAAGCGATAATTATCCTCAACAATATCTCTTGTAAGATACAGAACCTTTGAAAACGGTTCATTAGCGGTTCAAGTTGAAATATTTTTCAGTGTAGAGAAACAAAAAGTCATTTTTTTTCTTTCATTAAATATAAAAACACTCTGTAACTCAGAGTAATGGCCTGAATGACAAGTAAGGCTGGAGAATATTTTAGCCTGCGGGCAAATTTTTTAAATAAGGACTTATCCGGGAGCAGGGATGTAAACAAAGCAAGATGCCATCATATGGCTGGAATACAAAAGAAGCTGATGCTGAAGTAGTTTGAGAGGAGCTGCCTGAGAAAAGCAAACATTTACATAAAAACTGGCAGCGGTGATTTAATTTTAAGTTGACCAACAACAGCCTCTCTAAGGCCGCTATAGTTTGTCATTTTACTTGTAGACAGTTCAGGCAGCATTGAGTCACATTCAGGCGCCACATTTGAACACGTTTTCACTTAATATCATCTGGTCTCTACCTGATCATGATAATGTCTCTACATTATCATGATTCACAACTAGAATGTAACCATCCATACACCTGCAGAATGTCTGGAACTGTTTCATAACCACCAAAAAGAACGCATATTGACACAAAGTTTTGCATAATTGTGAATCGGAAGGGAATTAATAAGTTGTTTTAAACTATTTTTTACAAATGAAATTTTTACATACATTTTTATGTGCTGCCACATGATTCTCTGATTAAAACTTTACTTGACTTAATTAACTAGGTGACTTGCACCGAATAAAAAGGGGGCTGCTGAATATAAATTAACACACTTTTCAGATATTTACTTTCTTGAATACTTTAAGGCACTGCACCGACGAATGATGACAAAATGCGTATAAAGTTCAAATAAAACAAACACTTGCGTGTTTTGAGCACAACTTTTTCCCCCCCCACAATTTCCACATGTCTCCTTATGCACAATGATATTACGTCTGTGAACTTGACTTGTATGAAAACTAACACTTCAGTGGTCCAAGACAGCCGCTTGGTTTGCTTCTACCTTGGGCTGGCTGTGCTTTCACATGTCGCCTTTCTAGGGGAAAAGAAAAAAAACCATGCAAGGAAAAAATGTTAATCTTCAAATATAAATTTATTCCATACGCCTTCATACAAACATGATTTTCGTTTTAGTTTTGTCAAGAAAAATAAACTGTCAAAAGTGGCGAATCATTAAAGGTGCACAAATATGGCTATGAACAGGAAGGTCCACAGGTAAAGCTGTGAGATGACTGGCTATAAAGCAACACATGGGAATCCTTAACACTGAGAGAACAGTGATAAAAAGCTACAGGTAGTCTCTCACTCTGCATCAGTATCCGGCACCTGAGTTTTACAACGGGCAACACACACTTGGAGAACTCGGGTCACGTGGGAGGGGGGGGGGGTCCATCACAAGTGTGCAAAGATTCAAGGGTCGTTTAAATCTTACTTTCTCTCCTAACAGATAAGGCTGCAAGTAGATCTCATGCAAATTCATCACAGTAACTCAGTTGATCTTGAGGTTGAGGTAATTTAAAGAGAGGAGAGAGGAACTCAGGCTGTTTTGGGGGTGAGTGTCTGGGGGCAGTTGTGTTATTTTAACTTGCCAGTGCAAATTAGGGTATTGAATATTCTCCTCAAGCCTTGAGAGCTTCCTTGCTAAAGCACTTGAGGATGGAGCAAGTGCTGCTCCAGATATCAAAGTTTGTAAAGATAAACTTTCTGCCTCCTTCCCTCCTTTTCTTCTGCACAGCCTGTGGCAGAGTGACACAGAACAAAGCTCTCCCTTCGTCAAGTCCAAGACAAAACCCCGTCAGTTTACGAAACGCTCCTCTTTGAGGTCGTGCGTGGCGTTCAGATGGTTCTCCAGCTCCTGCATCGCGGCATCTTTTCCGATCTGGTCGTTCCTCCGCTTCTCCATGATCACGTCCTCCAGGCACTGGAACTCCAACACGTGGCTCTTCTTCTCGGAGAAGAGCAGCTTTAACTTGTACGGCTGCTTCCCGATCCGGATCTCCCCGCCGATCTTGAACTCCCGCCTCCCGTAGCGGCACCAGGCCGCGAAGCACTCGGAGTTCCTCCAGCACAGGTCCCTGTCTCTGGTTCCGACGTGATCCATGGCGTTGCGCACGGTCACGTCCGGCGGCAGCGCGCGGTGCCGGTACAGGCCGTTCACTATCCTGCCCTTCTTCCCCTGGCTCACGTCGGTCAGGAAGTTGTTCTTGACCTCGGCGCGGTGCAAGTGCACCACCTGGAAGTCGCCGACGTAAACGGCCCAGTGCGGGTACTGGCCGGTGGCCACGAACTCCAGCAGGTCGCCCGGTCTGCACGCGGCCAGGAGGCTCTCCGGGGAGACGCACGCGGCTCCGGAGCGCCGCTCGTAGACGCACTCGTCTCGGTAGTGGACGACGCAGTCCAGCTCGTCGTCCGGGTCGAACGGCTTCTCCTCGTGGCTCACCGGCCGGCTGTCCGGCGGGAAGCGCTCCAGGTTGTCGTCCGGGTCCTGGTCGTCGTCGTCGTTGGAGAAGATGTAGGAGACGCCGATGCGCGTCCCGTCGCCATCCGGGTCGAAGCCGTTCGGGTCCGACGTCGGTACCTCCGCGTAATTGATGTGCGTTAGTTTCTCCACCTGGTTCCCCATTAAATGCGAGATTAAAACGGCACGCAAGCGAGCGCGCGCGTGCGAACACACACACACACACACACACACACACACACACACACACACACACACACACGGGAACGCAGACAGGATCCACCTGTTTTCTGCGCTCACACCTCAGCGCGAGACGGAAAGAGGAGGAGGAGGACGAGGCAGAGGCGGAATTAAATCCAAAACGGAGCCGAGGGGCCCCGGCGGTCCATGTCCAGCTGTTAAGGCTCTGCTCCAACCACAAACGGCCGCCAAACTGTTGAGATCTGCGGGGAAACGGAAGACAGGACATTAGAGGCAAAGTTTAACTCCAGCTCGTTCTCAACAGGTGTGACCTGAATCACTTGTTGGCTCACATTTCCTCCTCAACTCTCCGGCAGAAGGAGGTCACGAAAACGCGGCTCATGACCTACACTGCTGGTGTAACGCCAACCTGTTGGATTAACTCGTTTTCTGTCACAACTCACCTGTAGTTCAGCAGCTCCGAGTCTCTTCCGCTGCTTACAAGAGGAACCATGAGCCGCAGCTTTTGTTCCTTCCTGTGCGGCGGCTCGTTGCGCCGTGTGGTTCAGGCTGCTGCACAGACACAGAGCTGCCTGTTGTATGAAGCCCAGTGTTTGTTGCAATGAAACTCGCTCAGGATCCACCGACTGTTGGGAGGAGGTGTCATTTAAAGCGACAGTAAGCCAGAAAAACACTTCAACTCTTGGAAGAAGAAAGAAGAAAAATCTGCCTTTTAGCAACGTTCCCTCTGGCAGTTTCCATCCATCCATCCATCCATTTTCTTTGCACCCTTGTCCCTTGTGTAACTGCATCGTTCAGGTAACACTTGAGCTCATTAGATCACGTGTTCAGCTTGTTTAACAGAGCAAAAGAAGCGAGAGTGATTGGTCAGTTCTTCCAATTTTGAGTTTAACCTAAAACTCCAAATTTTAGGTTTGGAGTCTGGTTTCTTTTTATTACGAAAAGCACTTTATTTATTTATTTATTTATTTTAATTAGCTAACAAGCAAAAGGTAAATTCACACAGGGCGGAAAAAGAGTTCAGCAGCTAAAAAATAAATGCTATCACCTCCATACAGGTCCTCTCACTATACTAATCTGAAAGTCAATTTATTTCAGTTAATTAATTTAAAAGTGAAACCTAAAAGTTAAGCACAGACACACTGCTACATATAAGTTTGTGGTCTCCCCAGAATCTCTAAAGGGACTTTGCTTCACTGTCTTCCCTGGGCTCCAACAGGACACCTGTTGCTCGTATCACACTTTTTCCTTTAGCTCAACTTTCTATTGACATGTTCGCTCACGACCTCATCGAACACTCAACCTTTCTGCAAATTGACCTTTCGTGTCGCACCCTCCTTATGGAGGCCGTCAACGACTGCCAGCTGCAGAGAGCCAGCTCAGCAGTCTTCCCCATAATGGCGAAGGCCGTAATATGGCCATGACATAACATCTCTGTATTAAAGATCATTTTTATTAGTGTCGTACTGCTGGATTTTTACTGGCTGCAAGCCAATGCTATCAAAGCTAAACAGAACTGATCACTTGACGTATTGCGGTGTGTAATGGGTCTTTATACGTCTTACTTTATGAAATTAATTCCTGAAATAAAGCAACTTTTCGATGGCTTTCTAATTTAATGGCATGTACATGTAATGACACTTATTTCAGAAAACACAGCTAAGCCATATTCTGCTTAAAAACTGCCCCATCAATGCGTAAGAGATTTCTATCCATCCATAGACCATTTATCTTTACAGGGTTGCTGCTGCGGTGATCAATGAGTGGAAGGATCTGCACAAAATAACAGTTTTATCACAGTACAATGCTGAGAAACCATGCATGCGCACCATGATACTGAAAAACAATTTGTGGAAACCAGTTAACATGAAAGTCCTTGGACGGTGGGAGGAAACCAGGAACAACACGTCCATGCATAGGGAGAATTTGCAAGCTCCATGCAGGTTTGTTTTGACAATTTTTCAGAGATAAAATATTTAAAACAAATAATTGGACTCATGCATTTCTGGTATGAATCATTAAACCTTTAGAAACAAGGTGAATGTAATTGTTTCTTTTCTGTCCCCTCTCTTCACATCAGTTCCAGTAAAGTCCATGTAGCATTTCAAGTATCAGTCTAGTGTAAAACCGTCTTTATTCACTTTGGACGGGAAGCCCGGGAGAGTGCTACACATTTATTGGCACATGAAGATGTATAAAGAACATCAAAATAAATTCACCTTGTGTGTACTTTTTGTCACTAGCAACTGGGTGATATTAAGATAACATCAGATTATACCCTGCATGGCAAAAAAGAAAGTAATGGTTTGTATTTTAAAAGTTCCTATAAACATTTATCAATTTTCTTTAAAAAAGTAGACATAAAACTACATTTATTACAAAGAAGTTGTTAAGCCTACCAATAATTCTGACTTTTGCCCCCCAAATGAATAAATATTCTTGAATGATGTGTTGGATTTGTGTAGATCGAACAACTGCAATAAATGACTTAATCTCAAGGCTTTTTCACTGAACTTAACCAGGAATGTTGTGCATGTGCATTGTTACTCTTCATGTCAAAATGCACAAGAATCCATGTTACATTTTTAATGTCGGGCTGAAACTCTTTTGAAATTACCCAGAGCGTGCGTCTGGATCACATCAGAACTTTGTGTTTGTTCAAGTCTTATCTGAGTCTCAGTCTCTTCCCAGTCCGTCCAACTCAATCCCTGCTCCTGCCAATCCTCTTGTGCCAGGACTTAGTGAAAATATGTTCACTTTGAGAGCCAAAGGTTCATTCTGTGGACCAAGCCAAATACCCAGACTTACAGTTGAAGCCATTTTCAGCTCTGAGCTGTTTTTTTTTTGAGGAGATAAGTATAAAATCCAGGTAGAATACGGCCATACTGAGCTGCCTGTGCCATGTACTGATGTATTTATTTTATTTTTATGAAGTACTATTTTTCTAAATAGTATACAAAGGATATCTACAGGTTTCAGCAAGTCACATTTAAGACTTTTTAATTAAATTTAAGACTGAAGAAAATACAAATACAAGGAATGGTTGGGAGATCCTGCTGTATTAAAGTCAAAACGGAGTAATTGTGAAATTTCTGGGATCTGTTTGTGGTTCTTGTTAGCAGCTTTGTAATTTTCACGTAGCATAAGGCTTTCTTTAACCTTAATCCCCATAGAGCCTAGCTTAAAAGTTTTTCTTTTTGTTTTTTGTTTGCACATAATGCACCTAGTCTCCTATCAGTGAGCCAGTGCCGAAAATGCCATCGAGCCAACTGTCAATAAATTTGCGCTTACCAATGCCATGATAGTTGCAAAAAGCTAGGTAGCTCGCAACAGCTTATTAGCAGCTAGTTAGCGGTAGCCTCAACCAGTCACAAAATGCAATGAAGATGTCTGCGGACGACTCAACTGTTTGCTTGGTTGAAAAGTCCTGCAAAAAATAATAATAGAAGATATAGTCCTGCCATGACAATATATTAGACCTGTGATTAACGTATTTAAGGGCAACTTACATTATTTTAAATTAATTTACAACATTTTAAGGCCTTCATTTTAGATGCCTGAATTAAAAACTTGGTACAAACAGCGCTGTTAATGAACGGTGAATGTTACGCCGATACGAGTTCCCCATTTTCCACAGTAAATGATTTCTAAATTACCCCTAAACGAGAACGGAATGAAAAAGTCAACATCAGCCAGAGTTTTCATTGCTGGGTGATTTCTCCTCTGGCAAAGTGCTCTTACTGCCGTGCGATTCGCGCCTTGTATGGACAGAGCTAATAGAGATCTTTAAGAATGCCTGATGCAAGGGTATTAAGAAGATTAGCTTCACCTAGTTTCATCTCAACGCAGCCTTCGTTTGTTTCTCTGTGGAACAATGGTCCTTCTCAGCATGTAAGGAGAAATGTAATCACCTAAGAGCCTTTCCCACAGGAGGTGGCAGAACAGTTTGTTTATGGCTTGCTCACATTCCTGATTCAGGATTTCCTTTTATTCCCGCTGAGGGAAAAAATCGCTTTTCTTTAAGAAGCTGTATTTTTTTATTATTTAGTTGTGATTCTCTTAAAAAGACAGAGGGGCTCATGACAACGTCCAAACCTGAGGCCGAGTTCAGAATCCATGCTGGAGTTTGTATTCTACTGATGTTGGAGAAACAGCGCCCTCTGATGGTTAAATTAATATACTGCGTCAGATGAGAAAAAGGAGAAAAAAGTCATTTGAGCTAATACCGTTTATTTAGAAAATATATGAAGCGTTCATATACAAGCAATAAAATGTCAAAACATCAACTGTGTGCTAGAAGAAAAAAAGCCCAAAACAAATTTTCAAAACATTACCAACAATTTCTGCTCTCAAAGCTACAGGTTACAAAGCAGAGCATCATGTCTTGCTGCTGTGACGCTTTTGGTTCAGGATTTTCCTCCTCAGGATCTGGTCAGGAATGAGGTCGGACTCTTTGACGTCTCCGTTTCCACAGCCAACCACAGGACAGCTGGAGGACACACACCACATGTTGAGATGTTCAAACGAACAGCTGTATGAAAACTTGAGAATTGTGTTCCAACATGTTCTGTCGGATAACTGAGTACAAGAATAAACACACACATCCATTTGGCTTTATAAAATAGATCATTAAAAAGTTTTGTTATTTCAGTAACTTTATTCAAGAAATGAAAGTCATGAATTTAGATTCATGTCACAAAGAAGCTTATTTTGAACATTCATTTTGGCTCATCTTTGCTAATAAAAACTGGAAGTGTGTTTCATCTAAGAATACTAAAAGAAAATTGAGTGGAAGGAAAAAGTGCGGTAGAAAAGTGTGGTCAAGCAGAAATGTGACAACTGCAGCCTGGAGGGGATTGTGAAGAAAAGCCCACTGAAGAGTTTTGGGAAAGAAAGGAAGAACATAAAGAAAGTTGGACTTTTTAAAATCCTCCTCCATGTCACTCTGCACTGATGCAGGAATTCATGCAAAAAGAGGCCCAACCAGGTTCAGTATGCAAACATTTCAGCATTAAAAATAATTTTATTGTTCATTTATGACATTCAAGCTTTGTAATACTCTAGGTTTCGGGCTCAAGTAATTACTTTCATCAATCTTTCATCACCTTCTGATTGAGTCCCTCAGATATTTGCTCTTTTCAATATCACTCTTATTTACTGAGATGATCCTGCAGCAGCTAGATTTATTTAGTATTTATTAAGAATTTCATTAAAGACCGCATCAAAAACTTAAGAATGGAGAATGGGAGTTTCTTTGGGATTTTATCAGAGCTCCACATTTAGCTCGACTCCAACATCAAAGCGTTACAATGAGGAATCCGTGTCTTTTTGGGGTTTTTTTAAGCAATTAAAGGCAGCCTGCTGCTGGTCCCATGCCAACCTGCCGAGTTGTTTACTGGCGCTGAACCTGACTCGACTCTCTAAGCGTCCTCGCAGGGAGAGTGTCTTACCGGCACTTCTTTTTCTGGCTGTGCTTTGTTTTGATCAGACTCAGTATGGCTTCCTCGTCGTAGTGGTGGTTGCACTTCTTATTCTTCATCGGGTTCACCATCTCCACCTCGAATGCAGATAAGACACAGCAGGTTACTTTGAATAGCAAAACTTATTAGAACGAAAAAAGAAAGAAAGAGAGAGAGAAAAAAAAACACATCCATTTCCTGAAACTGGAAAGTGTGAGTGATTTCTACTGGGAAGTTCAGAAAAGAAAGTGTTAAAGCATTTTTTTACCTGTGTGAGCGGGCAGGTGAAGTTGACCTGGCTCTGGGTGACGGCGATGTCCTCGTCCAGTTCCTCTATGGCCTCAGCAGAGTCCTGGTCGGCTAGAGAAAACACAACATGCACGCAGCTTGTGTCCAATCACAGCAAGTCGATGATGATGATGATGATGAACTGGAACATCAACAGGACAACTGGAAGACACCCAGTATGCAAAAGAGCCGTGCTTGGACAGGATTAGCCTTACGGAATATGCCAGGATGAAGCACTTCAGCGGTGATGGATTCAACGCTTTGCTCCAAAATAAATCCCAATGAACAAAGACTGTAAGTTTCCCATGAAACATTTATCACAAACACAGGATTGCAGTTACATTTTCTATTAGGGTTGAAACAATTGATCAAATGAATCACAATTAATCGGTTATTGAAATAATCGTCAACTGGTTTAGTAATCGATTAATCGCTGACTGGATTATACACACTCCTAAAAACCCATTTGCTGAAAGACATACTAACTCAGAGAGGTAATTAAACCAAACAGCACAAAAAATAAAAAATAAATACTTTTTGCATTTAAGATAAAAAACAACAACAACTTTGTAAATATGTTCCACCAAGAAGTCCTCTAATGTGATAGTTTTAGCATCATGTGGGTCAAATTCTCTAAAAAGAAAAAAGATAGAAGAAGAATATTGGATTGCTAAAATAAATGTTAGTTTCAGTCCCATTTTCCATATGGTAAAAAACAAATAAAAGCTAAATATCCCTCTATATTCAACAACCTGAGTCATAATACCCTAATGTATGTACTATGATTTCTTAAAGTTGCTGCTGCAAGTCATTGGGTGTCTCCCTTGCACCTTTGCTCACCTGCAAAGTGACACTTCTGTCCATTTGTCTTTGCAGAATAGCTGAAGCTCAGTCAGATTGGATGGAGAGAATCTGGCAGCAGCAAACACCACTGAATGTATGTTTTGGATTGTTCTGCTGTTCAGCTCCATCCAAGTTCCCACTAACTCTGACTACCTTCGCTGTCCCTCCTGAAGAGAGACACACCCACAGAATGCTGCTGCCCACAGAATGCTGCTGCCACTCTCATGTTTTACTTGGGGATGATGTGTTTAAAATGATGTACAGCTAGTTTTTCAGCACAAACAGCCTTTTGCATGTAGGCCAAAAAAAACCCTCAGTTTAAAAATGGCACTGTCTTGGTAGGTGCTATACTCTTAACTAACATAAAATCCCAACCAAAACACGCAGAATTTTGTGCTTTTAATACGAGACGGTGGCAGAAAAGTTCAAGGGGTGTAAATACTTTGCACATAAATCAATACCCAACCAACAGAAGCACAAAGTCCAACCTTGTTGCAGAGCGCTCTTGATGTTCTCCTGGAATGCAGCCACTTTCTGGTGATTGTTCAGGTCAGGGTCGGAGAGTTGAACGATTCTCTCTGCAAAACGCTCCTTCACTTTGGCAGACAGGCTGAACATGGCCTCTGGCTGCTGGGGAGTGACCTACAGAAAGAAACACGTCAGTCAGCTTATTAAACCAGAAAAGAAGTTTAATATAATTGTCCTAAAGCTTCAAAATGATTTATTAGATGTGAGAAACATCAAGTAAAACGAAATGCCAAAACAGAAGCTCCAAATTATGTATTTAGGAATAAAACATTCACGTTGTACTTTTCATTAATTAAAGTCTTCTTCTCCATAATCCCTCTTATCTTGGTGAATTAAAAGTAGCGCTGAAGTGTTTTCCACTTGAGGATTCTGATTGTGACATTGTGATTCACCTCAGCTGTGGCTTGCTGTACAATATCAACAAAGTAGTTGATCTCCCTGTCCAGCTTCGCACACTGCAGAATCATGGCCTCCATCTCTTTGATGCTAGGGTTCATCTCTTCATCTTGAGCAAAACACACACACACAGACACACACACACAAGGAATTATTAAACTGCTTTATTTAAGTAAGTAAATGTTATCTGATAATAACTGCACACAGAGATCAAGCGTCTTAAATCTCTGATAAGACACAAATGAATTAGTGAATAGAATTACTTTCAATTTGGCAGTTAGAAAACACATTTAGTTTTTATTTCAATATTTGTAACATTTTTTAAATCTGATTTGAATTTCAGATCATTTTGATAACCAAATGCAAATGTTTAAAGAGATCATATTGAATTTTAGTACTATTAAAAGCTCCAAAGCTGTGCACAAAGCTGATTTTCTGAGCCAGCTAACACTCAGTCATGATAGAAATAATATCATACAAAAATACACATGATGAGCTAAAACTCACTGATGGGCTACCGATTTTATTTTCACATTGTGGGTCTATGTTCTTCAATGTTTCCTTCACTAAATCAAAAATATCAAAGTTATTATTTCCACTAAGTTTTATTTGTCCCATAATCACCTAGATAATAAAGATGCTGTTAGTCGACATATTAAGGTATTCATATAATTCTTGTGGAAAAAAAATGTAATAAACAATCACAGAATACATATACTGTTTGGTTAAACTTTCCTAAAAATATATTGATTGTAGAATGCAAACATGCAGATATGACATCAAAAGGTGAATGTTACCTCTGGATCCTCCTAATACACTATCATAAGGTTTGGGGAGAAGATACTATTCATCTTTGTAATAGTAGTAGAATATGAACATGTATCAGTTTCATTATTATAGTTGACAAACGTCTTGTTAATTAAAAGCAGTACAAGAACAAAAAGACGCTGAAAAAAACTGTTACTGTACCAAAAATCACAAAGAGTCTGTGATATTTACCTTCAGCTTCCGCTAGGTCCATAGCAACATCTGTCACGATGTCCATTCCTGTCCCGAGGTCTGTCTGACATGACTTCAAGCTGGACAGTATTCCGTCCACAGCTTTCAGAGACATGACAACTGTAACGTTTGTCTTTGGTGACAACAGAGGCGACTTTAGGTTAGCCTAGCCTGCTAACGTCCGCGGCAACTTGTTACGGCTAACACAGCTAACCGCAAAGTTATTCAATTAAGCTTAGAAACAGCATCTTAAATTTTTAAACGTTTTTGGAAAACAAACATTTAAACCAAATGACCATACAGGGATGGAAAAACAGCTTCAAAGGCGGCTAACGTTTCATTTCCGGGTAAATTATTTTCAAAATAAGAGAATCACATAAAAACCAGATGTAAAAAAACAAAACAAAAAAAAACTAATGGGGAGATTATCAAGAATCCTTTTTATTGGCAAATTTCATTAAACAATGGCACAAATTATTAGTACATAAAGGCAATCCACATTTTATTATACAACTCAAAATTAGTGCAGATTGTATTAGTTTAACACATGAAATGTAAGTAAACTACAAGAGGCTTACATTCATTAGGCATTATTATAACACCTTCAATTCTCCTGATATGACATATAAAAATTTATTAAAAAGGTCTATATTTCAGGAAAGAAAAAGTACAGTATCTTACTGAAAGATTTTAACTAACAACAAAATTGTTGTTGATATGTATACCACATGTACTTTTTCCATTACTACAACACACAATGTTTGGAATGGAGAAAAACCCCAGGCAGCAAGTGGAGGGATCTTAAGATGAAATGACATAGCCAGATCTTCACAGTACTGTTCTGAACTCATCAAAAATAAAACTGGGCACGTGAGCTTCGACCACCTTTAGAATACAGAGGAAAGAGGAGAAAGACGTTTGTCACACAAATAAACTGTCAAAATGTTTTAGATTTAACTGCTTAATACATTACAAACAAGCATTGTGAAACATGTATATACTGATAAAATTATGTTTTTTTAACGTTTACAGATCCTTGCCGTCTTTTCAAATGTGTAAGACAAACTGACTGTTGCCCTACCTTCCGTGAGAGTTTTGTGTACTTCACATAGTCTTCGAGGAACATCAGCGCTCCCACCACATCTGAAGGCATGTCTGGGATTTTCTGACTGTTATGGAATAAAACAGAAACTGAAATGTGCAGCTATGAAGCTCTAAGAAACAACCAGAAATGACCCCAAGAATCAACGTTTTCTGCTGTCTTGTTACCTCGTGCACTGCTCCATGATAGATCGGATGAACTGGCCGATGAGAGCCAGGAACTGCTGCGTGTATCTGGAGTGGAACTGCTTGAGCAGCGTGAGCATCCCGAGTACCAGTGGTGGCCAGTCAACTGGGTCTGTAGCCTTCCTGCAGCTCATTCCTTTAAGAAAACGAGTCAGGAAGTCAGTCAAAAAGCAGGAAAGTCAACATACTTTTTTGTGTGTTTCTGTGATGTTCCAACCACCACCTACAAAGTATTTTACTGACACTTTATGTGATGGACTAAAACAAAACAGGCCACTAATAAGATGTAAAAAGATAAACTGCACAAGAAGGTACCCTGGTTCTTGTTGTACTGAAGCTTAGGCAGCTGAGCAACAACAAACAGGAAGTTGATGATGGGGAAGTACGGAAGACGCTTTGTTGTGATGTATATCTGTGGAAGATATAAACCGATAAGGCAAATCGAGACACGTGAAAATGGCAAAATCAATGAATTGCAAGTGAAACCTTTGTTTTTGCAAACCTTATTGAGTGGGTTATGAATGCCAGCGGCCTCCAGGTAGGCAGTGATCTCATACAGAAGAGTGTTGTCTTCTTTAGGATAGGGCAGGGTTGGATCTTGGTAGTGGGCTTCGATGTCTGCTAGCAGAGACCTGGTGAGATACAAGTGTATTCATGTTGAGAAACATTCTCTGACGTGACATTTTTTTCCAACACAAATGTTGATTGACCAGATTTTTAAAAATGCCGCATTCCACACATTTTTTTATCACTACCCAAGCCTGTTTTAGACAGTTTTAGAAATTCTTTACAAGATGCAAATAAAACCTTTTTTTGTAATTTAAATGAGTAACTGGAGGAGTAATTCAGCTACATCTCATTTAAATGAGATAATAACCATTTTATTGCCTAAAATGCAATAACATAGAATTCCTTAAGAAAATCTGAACCAGATGAAGCTAAAACTCCTAAAACCTATTTACAAACTCAAAATGTATACTTTTTATAGTTTTGACTTCATGACAGCTATGAATATGTTAGAGTTTTTCCAGCAAATGACCTTTTTTGAGTCAACCAGTCGACTATTCATATAATCCATTAATTGCAAATAATCCAACTAATCCTTTCAGCCCTATCTGCATTAATACTGTATATATATTCTGAAATTAATCCTTTCTTTCAAGCTCTGGCAACAGGAAAGTGAATTTAAGTGCTGAGACACAATTAAAATATTCTCCACTTGGTGGTGAGAACAGACGTACTTGTTGAGATTTTCCAGAGCAGCTGCCAGGTGCTTGGAGTCAAACTTGCAGGAGTAGTTCAGCTCATTTGCAATCTGCTGCCGTAGAATCTGCATCTGGCCAACCTACAACAATTCAGACCTTTAACATAATTTAAAAGCTCTGCGTTTTTGACAGACAGTTGACAGTGCCTCTTATTTTCCGTTCACTCCTCAGTCAACAGAAAGTTGCTACCTTCATGATGGATTCCAGATATGCACCCCAGATCTTTTGTGATTTGGCCACAGCGCTTGCATAGAGTTTGCTGGCATTAGCTGTTGAAACAAAAGAATAAAAATAATAAGGAAGATGTACAAGAAAAAAATCTGACAGACTGTAAATTTTTCTGAGTAAATACCTACCCACAATGCCTTGTATTGGGTTGACAGCAGTTAGCACAGTTTTGAAAACATCCACCGCCGCTTTGTCCTTAAGGATGGTTTTCTGGAGCATTGTCAGGAAGTTCTGAAGACACAATCGGGTTGGAGAATGAATATTAGGAAGCCTATGTGAGCTGAGGTATTCAGTGAATTTGTAAGAAGGATCTGGGATGTGAGTTTGATTACCTGAAGTTCCCTGACGATCATGAAGCAGAGCAGTCGGTCGAGACCGTTGAGACCAAATGTGCCCAAGGTGCTCTGGATCTCGGAGAACAACCTGTTGTTGGTCACTTCATGGTGGCTCCTCAAGTCGTACCAGGTGTTCAGCTGGTCGATGTAACATGTCACCCTATAAAAACATCTTACTAAGTGTTTCTGGTCTAGTTTCTTGGCAAATATCTTAGTACACTTGAAATAATACAAGACTGACTTACAAGTGACTTTTTGACAAGATTTTGGAGTTTGCTGTAAGTTAATCATTCTTTAATATTTGTGAACAAGTACTAATCATAAAAGAAATTATCTGCCAGTGGAACTGGAACTTTTTCATTAATATTAAGAAATTATTGACATAAAATAAGTTCCTGAGCTTTTAGGCCCCAAACTGTCAATGTGGATTTGCCTGAGCGAAGGATCAATATGTTGAAATACAGGATGCAGTTTGACTATATATTTTCCAAAGACTTTGAGAACCATGTTATAATACATGACAGTGATGTGAAGTTTTCTTTTGAAACACCAAATCCACACAGAAATGGTCAATCTTCTGCCATTTCAGTTTTCAGACCTAAAACCCATAGAAAATTTGTGAGCTATAGAGAACAAAGCATTGAAGGGAATCCTGAGGTTTGGACATAACCTAGTTTCTGGATCCTCGTAAGTAATTCAAATTTCTTTTGTGAACAACAGGGGCACAAAATATTTACACCACCTGTGGTTTTAGTAAAAACAATGAACTATCAATCAAACCTTCAAACTGAAGGTTGTATTTTCATTGAATGTTCAATGTGGGACTATTCTAAACAAAAGGTGAATTTATTTTCAGGCTTTATAAATCTCCAGCTATGAAGCCAATGAATATAGAAAGTAATTGTAGATGTTTTGTAATCAGAATGTGACCTACTTTGGATCGGTGATTCGTAGAATCTCTCTACAGAGACGACCAATGAAGGTGGCCGACTCATCCACAGGCGGGAATTTTGGAATGGGGATGTGTGTGGACTGATGGACGCTCTGCCAGTCCTGGATCTGCATGGCAGCAAAAACAAATCTATTAATGGGACAATAAATAACAAAATGAATAGATAACAACCACTAACTGGAAGAGAGATAAACATTTGTTAGTAAATCTTCCATGGGGTCGTCATAGGAGCTTTAAGAAGCATGTTGTGTATTAAGCCTGACCTTAGTCCTGAGGAAACTGTTGCATTCCTGCTCCACGTTGTAGTTGATGATGCGAGAAACTTCCTCCTGCCAGATTTTAAGGCCATAAATGCTGACGTAGTCCTGGATGTACTCGAAGGACCTGTAGAAGCCGTCCATGGTGGCCGCCATGTCCTTCAACTTCGGCATCAGTTCGCTAGGCTGAGAACGTATTCATATTCAGTAACATTTCACATTTACCTTTGCAAGGCGGCAAAATGACTAAAACATGTCTTCATTGAGAGTTAAGCCAGAAGGAAGAATGTTTCGCATGTACTCTGTTTCTGGCAAGCATCCCGTAGAACGATCTTCACTTCTGACTATCGATGTAATCTGAACTGAAGACTGCCAAAGGCTCCGAGCGGCGGTGCTATCAGCGAAAAACAGATCTGATGCCTCACCTTAGCCTTGGGGCTGAAGGTTAAGCCTTTGTGCAAAGCATACGCCACTCTCTTCACCAGCTCCTTCCTGATGCCATCTTCCAAAAGCTGCTTGGGATCCACCTAAAGTAACGCCACACGTCAATGACGAAAATTATACAAACTGTACTTTGCGGAAATTGAGTTGGGAAACATTTACTTTGATGATTCCCACTAAGGTGGTCTTCATCATCAAGATGCCTTCCGTGAAGATAGAGATGTCATGGGTGAGTTTTGCCACCTGGAATGGCATTAAGAAGAGAGATGTTTGAGGGTTTGAGAGGTGGGAGTAATCTGCTAAACCAATGATATAAGAGTAATTTTTCTTTTTGGGCAATATCAAGACCATGAATGAGCTCAATGGGCTGAATGTGCCAGAATGCATTGATGAAACCCTTTAAGAAACTGTTGAGATATTAACAAATAGCTGTCTTGGCATTCAATGAGTACTTCTTAAAATGAAATAGTATTGAACATTTTTTCACTTTAATATAATTCAGAAGCACACAGATAAAAGCATGTTTGATTTGACGAATAAAAATACTATTTAAGGACACAACTTCAATCTTGAAAGTCAGTTTTATGTGGCCCTCTAGAGTCTAAAGCACCACATAAAAAGCTGCAGTGGGCCAGATTTGGCCCCCGGGCCCTTAGTTTGACACATCTACACACTCAAATCAGGCCAGTGTGAGACAGAGTCGTTCTACTATAACCATCATTGAGACGCTTCACCTAAGTTGCATTAACATTTACTCTCGTTTTCGTTTGCAAGGACCCATTCATATTACCCGCAGAAATCACATTTCATTTAAAGCCATTGCAAAAACGAAAGCCGCGACCTCTGCCGTTCGCTTTCTAATTAAAAGCAATTCAAGTACCCTACCGCCGCAATCCGTCTCCACACAAAGCCTTCCCGTTTAATTTGTTCTTTACATCAAAAGCCACGAGTGGGAACTGAAAAAAATGTCCCGAAACGCCAGCAATCACGACGCCACCCCCTACCCCTCAACTCCCATCCAGCAGATGAATCAACATCAAAACAGAGCGTCATAAGGGCCTCTTATCTATCTTCTTAATTTAATGCCGGATCAAAGGAGTTTTCTTCCACTTCATTGGCATGCAGTGAGCACTGGAGGAGGAGTGAGACTGAACCGCGGTGGCTGCTTTACTTCGTATCGGGCTCCTAGTTGGGAGAAGTCCTTCAGCTTGTCTTTGTCCAGCCGCGTGGGCACCTCCATGATATCGTGGATCTGAAGTTTGATGATTTTGGCCAGAGAGGTGAACATGCTCTCTGGGATAATCTGAAGCACCTACAGCAACCAGAGCAGAACCAGAACATTAATGTGGTTTGCCATAAAGTGCATTAAGCTGTAGGGAATAGTTTAGAGTTTTGGCAAGCTGTCAAGCAAACGCTTCAAGAAAGAATCATAATTCATAATCATAATTCAATCACAGGAGGCAAATCGCTAAAGTGCTTCCAGATTTCAATACTATAGAAACCTTAAATCTCTGGGTGTTTTATTTGGATTTTGTCTCACAGACCACATGAGTTTAACTTAATCTCAGTCTAGACAAAACTAGACATGTGAAAATGAACTAATTGAGAATCATTGACAACATTTTAAAAATATGTTTTTAGCAGATGCTCTCCATCCAATCTGACTGAGTGAGAACTATTTTGTAAAGAAGAATTGTCACACATTTCTGTTGCTATGGACACAATGCTGGTGGAGTAATCAGTGGATAAAAGGTTTCTACATTGACTCATGGGATCTGAAAACAAAATACAAAACACTTTTCACAATTTCATTTGTAAAGTGTGTTAAGAACAGTGCATCATTTCTTTTTGTGGCATAAAAACAAATCCCAAACAAATACATGAAAAATAAATCAAATTTGAGAAAGTCCAAATGGTCTGAAGACTTCTGCAAGTTACTGCATCACTAGGTACCTTTCTAACGTAAGCCACCAACTCTCCAGAGTAGAACTGGGAGACACTCAGCAGGTCGGCGCTGTTGGCCTGGTTGATGCGCAGCAACGGCAGATCCAACGCAGAAGCCAGCTGGTCACACACACACAAAACCCACAAGATGATCATTTTCCACCAACCACGCGTCACGACAACGGCGTGAATAATTTATCCGTGCTCGTTATCCGATGTTTGAGCGCCTGCATGCGGCCGACGTACAAAACGGTCCTCACCTTCAGAAACGTGGCTCTCAGCTTTGTCACCATGGATGGGTTGATTCTGATGCTCTCCTGCATAATAGATGTAAAGCTGCAGAACAAAACGAAAGTCAGGAGGAGAATGAGGAAAACTGCCACATGCAGACAAAAGTAAGAGCACAAATAAGACCAAAAATCTAAATAATTGGAGCTCTGTGTCTTTTTAGGACAGTTTGAGATAAGGAAAGTTAAGCCATTATGGTTACTGCTGTTCTTGGCTTAATTCAGACAATCTAGAAAAACAAAATAACCGTGCTGTACAAAAAAATAAATACATAAGAATCAGTTATTAAAAAGCCAACTTTTCTCATCATAATTATTTATTTGTTGATTTACTGATGCTGTGCTGAATCTCGTTTCAATTTATGTCGCTCTGTAATATTTCTGAAACGTTTCACAATGAGTCATCAGTAAGTACCTGTCAATGATCTGCCATGCATAGGAAAGATCTCCAACTATCTGCATAGTGATCAGAACCTCCTCCTTGATGTTGATGGTGCGGATCATTTGGTGCAGGAACTTCCTGGTGTCGGCCAAAAACTGACACACCTGCAAGTTGGACTCCAGCTGGTGAAACTCCTGGACCTGGACTCATAAAAAAAATAATTATTTGAAAGACTGAAAGACAAAATACTAAAAACAGAGGAGCACTGTGGCAGTTTTATGTCTTCTTGTTATTTTCCCTGTTGTAAAAATGTATTTTCACATGTATTTTATTAGCCTCTAATATCTATTGAAGATGCAAACATTGTCTGGATGTTTCGCCCTTTTATGAATGGTCGAAAAAAAAAGCTCAAAGTTGAAAACTAATGTCAACCAATGAGTAATGAGTAATAACCTCAAAGTAAGTTACTACATAGAAATTCACCTGCCACAGGTCAATATTTAGCAGCCTTTGGCTAAAATAACACTAAGTATGTGAGAATATGCTTTTAACACCCTCTCCCATCTTGACACTGTTCATTTGTTTTCCTGAACCAGTTCTCTGTCTGCTGCCACCATCATGCATCATCATGTTTATGGTAATGTACAGTGTTCAGTGTTTTCCAAACCCAGGATGTAGTGTGAAGACCACAAAGTATTTTGACAGCTCAACAGGATTGTTAAAAAAAAAATTTTATCCTTATGATTGTTATTTACTTCTGTTGTTATGATTAATTTTACAACAAAACATTTATGATAAAAAAAGGAGTTTCTGTTTTAAGTTACCCGTCTCATCTCTAAAGACGCTAATGTTAAAATAAATAAATCTTACTTTGGAGTGATAACACAATGATGTCGGAACTGATCTAATCTGGAGACGTAACGTCTCGGCGAAATATAAATATCCTCCTCACCTCAACAAGAGCCTGGATCAGCTGCACCGTCTTCCTCCCGGCAGCTGTGGAGTCCTCGTAGTTCAAAGACTCGATCTGCTTTGAGATTTCCCTGAACCACGCTTGTAAATTCTCTGTGAAGGTTAGCAGAGGATTGCGCAACACAGAGATTAAATAATTAGCCTCCATTTGAACTCATGTTGCTTCTGGTATTTTTGTTTTAGCACCAAACCTCTCCAGCAGCAGCAACATTATTATCTTTAAAAGTTGGAGCTTTTCTGATCCAACGCTAACAAACAGTGGCCTCTCCATCCATATGCAGCTGAAACCTCTTCCTAACTCACCGTTCTTCTCCACCCTGGTGAGAGGCTTGACCCCGGAGAAGACTTCGGCCAGTTCGGTCATTCTCTCAGATCCCTCTTCCTTGTAGCTCTCCCATTTGATCTGCTTCTCTGACAGCATCTGCTTGAACATCTGCAAGAGGGACCGCGCAGATGGTTCGCCGATCAAGACGGATTAGTCAGGCCTTATGTGTAATTAGAACAATTACATTTGCGTCGTCTGCTTGCGATGAACTGGCTACGCCTTATGCTACCTCCGCCGTGAGCTAAGAGCTAACAGAGACAGGCACGACTAACACAAATGACTGAGAAATGTAGTTCCAAACATTTGATCTTAATTAAATAAAGGATGTTTTAATGTTATACTTAAAAGGAGAACAAAAACGAACTTTTTTTGCAGCGTTTCCCCTCACCTCTTTGAGTGTGAACTCAAACTGAGCTGTGTCGAGCAGGAGCTGAAACAGGATCCTGGGGTTGTACTTGGAGTCGTTGAGCACTTGGTCTTTGATCTGTCTCAGCCGCTTGTTGTTCGAATCATAGGCTGCAAGTCAAAACAAGCCTGTTTGATTTTTTGTTTTGTTTTGTTATACATAAACTTTTCCCATACAGTGAATCGTAGAACTGATTCAACCGTTTGAACTTTTTCACATTTTGTCAGGTTAAAGCGATAAACTGAGATATTAGGTGATAGACCAGAAAAAAAAAATAGTGTATAGCTTTAAAGGCAAAAAAAATGGTATACATTTGCATTTCCCCTGAATCGGCAGCTTGTAAGTTCAATTTTGGCTACAAAAGCAGCTGCGAGCTTCTTAAAGCAAGTCTCTGTCAGCTTTGGACGTGTGCCGACTGATGTTTTTACTCATTCTAATCTGCTAAATAACTCAAATTAAACAAGAAACCCAACTGATTTATATATTTAACAACAGAAAACCCTTTTACTTCCTTTTCTCCAGAAACACCTGTTCGATATGCTCACCCGACTCTGCAGAGTGCAGCATCAGCCAGCGGATGGCAACGTTGCAGTCTCTCAGACAGTTCAGTAGTTTGGGAATGTTGTCCAAGATGAGCTCCTCTCTGAGGAAACCTTCCTTTAAGAGCTGCTGCACCTGCGGCCTCAGGCTCTCCATACTGGCTGCATAGCGGGAGGCCTACAACCGGTGATGGAAGTGAAAGAAGTAGATTTATTTATTTGTCCAAAGCAGTGGCTGTTACGATGAACGGCAATGTTACCAGGACAATTAAGCATCTGGCATATTTACTAAAGTAATATATTTGATTGTGTTTTGTCTTTTGATTTCCCGTTCCTTAAAGTGACACCCGACCCACTTTCCGTACTTTCCCAAACAGAGCACTGTGAATAAATGAAGTTTTTATCACCTGCTCTTTGATGTTCGCCGAGTCCAGGGTGTAGTTCAGAGCCGTCTTGGCAGCTTTGTACGGTTCCCAGGCCTCCACCAG
Organism: Micropoecilia bifurca; assembly: GCA_903067075.1. Lineage (NCBI taxonomy): Eukaryota > Metazoa > Chordata > Actinopteri > Cyprinodontiformes > Poeciliidae > Micropoecilia > Micropoecilia bifurca. Next base: position 9,211 of record CAEGAF010079518.1, on the reverse strand, counting down.
GTTCACCGTGATCCCCATGTAGATACTGATGACCTACAACATAATATTTGCAACATCAAACTGTAACGTTGAGTTTATAAAAAATAAAAAATGAAAAAGAAAATTCCTCGTTTTAAAATCAGAAAATGAGATCTCACCCAGTTATCAGGGAAGTATTTATCTACTATCTCCCTCATCTTGGCCTGCTGGGTTTGCAGTATGGAGGGGCTGAAGAACAGGCAGACGTAAAGCATGGCGGCCTGGTTGGCCAGCGCCGTGCTGCGATGCTCCGGTAGAGGGTAGGCAGACACCTGAGCGACAGGAGGACACAGTCATGGACCGGGTGAAGAATACAGAGCTGGGCGATACGGCTGAAAGTGAAATCTCAGGTTTTTCAAACCATTCCCAACTTACAATTTCAATCAGTTTTCCTTCTTTGTTTGTTTGTTTTGCTTGCTTTCTTTTACAAAAAAGAAATAACAGAATATATTTTCAACATGTACGACGGAGAGTTATGGCCAGGCTAAGAGCATTTTTGTTCAGTTACAAGAATGTAGTTATAATATTAGTAGAATAAAAAGACATTTTTACAAGGAAAAAAAGTCTAAAAAAAGTTGTTCTAATGAAAATATAGTTTCAGTTATCGCGCTCTGACGTGACCAGCTCAGTTTTTCCAAAATAGATGATCATTTGCACAATTGTTTCAAAGTTCTGCTACTGATAATAATTAGATGATGATGATTACGTTTTTTTAAGCACCATCTATAAAGCCTGTACCAGAGTATAACTTCACAAGATGCTCAACATTCCTCATTTCACTTCAATTTTTTTATTTTTTATGTAGGCATTTTTCATAAAATTACAACTTTAATCTTAGCGTGGCTCTTATATTACATCACAGATTTGACCTGAATTCAAACTCCAAATAAATAAAAGCTATAAAACACTCTTGGGCTTGGATGCGTCAATATCACTCTGAATTATGGAAACCAAAGAAGATCATTGGTGAAAAACAAAATCCAAACATAAATTCTTCAAATATTTGATTAATCCTACCAACATGTGGCTACAATCAATATCTTAGATTAAAGTCTCATCATATCTACAGCATACTCTTCCTTATACACGCGATACATGCTTTATGATGCATTTACTCACTTGGTTGTAGATGTCATCTGAGCGCAGCCTCCCGATAACCATGCTAATGAAAGTGCTGCTGATGGGAACCCTCTGGAAGTAGCTCTCTGGGTAGTTGGCCGGCCGCTTGGCTCCCGGCTGGGCGGAGTAGCCGGTGCTGCGGAGGAGCTTGCAGATGTCGTCCAAGTTGGAGTCGGCAGAGGAGCGGGCGGCACTGAAGCGCCAACAAACCCGGTCTCAGTCAAACCAGACACTGTGGCACTAGTGCGCTTAGATGTTTTTGTCAAAATATTCTACATAAAACGGTGTAGCTTCAATATCACATGCATGTGTTTGTTTGTTTGTTTTTTTCTGAGAAACCGCTGCAGGAGGATAACCTTTGAACATGAGCCAAGTGAGTGACTCAGCTTCTGCTGCGAGCAGGATTACACAGAGTCCCTGTAAGTGTGACTCACTCGGAGAATGTTGTATCTCCGCGGGGGGTCGTTGGCGGGGGGGGGCGCTGTGTGAGTCACACTCTCTCACCTGTATCTGTAATAGGAGACCAGCATCCTCTCCCGGACATCTCCTTCAATTTTCTGGTCGATAACCAGCAACATGACTCCGTACAGGTAGAGAGCCTCGCACTGGGTGGGTGGGCATTAACAAAACATGTAAAGGTTAAACCAAATCAAAACACTCCACTTTGATGTGAGAACTAAGACAGAGCACAATCAGCTGCGTTAGCTTGCATCTAATGGTAAAGGAATGCCAAATAAGAAGCATCCTGGTCTCTTACAAGGAGCTGTTTCCCATCCTCATTTAGGAGCACAGTTTCCAAAGTCTGCTGGATGTAAACGCCCTCATGGAGGTCATCCAGGTATCTGGAGAGATGCAGCATTATAAGGACACATGCAGAGCCTTGCAAAAGTGTTTACGCAAGACTGTCAAAGTATCTCTCTGTAATGTAATAGACCAAACAGAATTAAGTCTAGTGATGAAGTGGAAAGAAAAGAATAAATGGGATTCAAAATTTTCACTCCAAACAATCTTTAAAGAAGTGGAGTGAAAGATGGTGCCTTCCTGGTTCACTGTGGGGATGGTGTGTTCCAGGCGATGTGCACTGATAGTTCTCCTTTTTTGTGAAGACTTGTAACCTTTATAATTCATGAAAATTATGTTCTATGTAGAGGAGTAAGCTGATGTACAAGATGGACACCAAAACTGAAACACCTGGGTGTAAAATGAGCTACAAGTTGGCAAAAATAAAAAAATCAAAATCCTTATTTTGAAGTGAAGTAATTGACTGAAGTTACAGTTTACAGTTCATTTCTTAAATCAAAATATTACACATAGACTTGAAACTCTACAAGTGAAGTAATGTCTCTATTAATTTCTCCAAATACATCTGGAAAACAAAACAAATGAATGAAGTACCTGTTGAGATCCACTATGTATTTGTGGACACTCTCAAAAGCCAAATAGAACCGCGACAGAATCTCGATGTTATTCTCTCTGAACTCTTCGTCTAGGTCCTGCAGCTCTGGTTTGGCCTCCAGCTTCCCCTCGTAATACTCAGGCCCCTGAAGAAAGAATTACACATCACACAAATATAAGCAATCGTTCTCTGTTCCTGACAACGTAGATCAAGCCGAGACCTTAAAGCGACTTCATGAACCTGTTAAGTGGTTTGCTTCGTACCTTGAAGTAGCTGAAGTCACAGATAATGTCCCCGTATTTCTGCTGGTCACTTTTGTCTTTCATCCTAAACACCGCTGGGACGAAGTCAGAAAGACGCAGGAGCTCAGCAATAATGGCGTTTCCTCTGGAGACTATCCGGAGAATCGCCTGGCCACACAGGTTATTGTCTGCTAGGAAGTCCACCATCGTGGCTGGAGAGAGCAGCGGCCTTCCTATTGTTGCAAACGTTCCAAATATTTCTACCAGGGGGAAAAAAAACATTTAAAAAAAATTGCTTAAGACTTTTTGATCAGGTTATATTGTCCTGACTGATTACTACTGTAGGATATCGATGAAAAACATTTTGAATAAATTCATATAACCTTAACAAATTTTTGAAGAATTACTATTACTATACCTGTTTTGTGCTTTGCAGCTCTCGGTGGAGGTAGAGTCTGATTTTTACAGCTATTTAACAATCAATCAATTAATCAATCTTTATTCCAGACCAAAAAGGTCCATAATAAAAAAGGTAAAAACAAAATAAGAGAAAAATATTAAAATAAAAATAAAATAAAAAAACATGACATTCACTGAGTCACAAATAAATGATGACACCAATGTTTCCACAATCTTGAGAAAAATCTCACTGTACTAAATGTAAAAATGTATCCAGAATAAAAATAAATTTTCTGATGTATATTAATTTATTCCATGTTAGCACACATCTTCTAATCTTTTAGCATCTAGTAAAGTAATGGTTTACACTGTCTATATCTGTCTCTCATACTTTCTTTTCAAAGTTTAGGAATGTGTTTTGCATATTTACATTTTACATGACATTTATTCCAGTTTTCTATGCATTAATATCTTTTTACTTAGTACTTATTTTGTATGTTTGTTGCTTCCATGGTAGTTCCTTTGTTGTAACTTGTTTCATACAAGGAGTTTCTTCTTTTGAGATGTGCTCAACTAAAATTAGACTGAAGTCTGACAAAAACTTCAGTCAATTTTAAGTTGACTTGAACCAATTTATGAACATGCAAGTTAGTAAAACTCTGTCTCTTTTTAAAATAAGCAAATCAGTACAAATAGCTATGACTTAATTTATAAGGACCAATGCACAACGCACAACTATGATGCTATTTTAAGAAGACCGCTTTCAACATTATCACACACCCACGTAGACCGAAGGTGGTTTAACAAAAACTCATGCACACGAAGGATTGATATTTTAAGAAGCGTGTTTACTTTGTTTTATGCTTTTCCATCAGTTGTTACTATTAGCCAGTTAGCCTTTAGCTTCAGTTGTACCTTTAATCACTGGCGATACGTAAGGCGAAATATGAATGCATAAAACCGTCCGTTTATTTTATGTCTGACGAGCCGTTGTTGAACTTAAACTTGAATTGTGGTGACAAATATGTAAGCGTTAAGAGTCTGGTTAAAATGTCTTACCCCTTTGCAGTTGCCCTGTTTACTTCCTCATGACCAATCACATGACTGTGTTGCTGGGTGCGTTGAATTCTCCTCACAGAGCTCGCAGGAGGTGGGCGGGGAGCATCTGGTACCCTTCCAGAAGTAAACTTTCACTGTATTTAAAATTGTATTATGTAAATTGTATTTTCTGTTTTTGCTTATCCGTTTTATTAATCCGTTTGGAGCAAAGTTAACTGCCGACTAAGGCTGAGTCCTAAAATAATGCCTTCATACTTAATTCAAGTTTTGGTTAAAATATTCCACCCATAAATGAAACATTACACGAAAGAGTAGAATACAACATAAATTATCCTTGATGCTTTGTATTACACACGTGACTAATTATATAGCAATATATTTTCTGTAAGTACTTTAGGCAAACGTCATGTAGTTGTTTTGTATGGAGGACCGCAACCGACATAATAAGAAATAAAAGCATGACGGTGTTGGTCCTCTATATACCGCAGCTCTGTGTTCTTGTTGTATGAGGATGATTTGAACAACAATATTTACATTTTCAATTTTTTTTCCTAAATTTTCCTTCCATTTTTCACTCGTTTTCTTTCTCTCTTTTGGACGCCTCAGCCATTGGAGAACTTATATAGAAGGTGAAATGAGCGCACACTCCTCTAGGTGGAGACAGAGATCCACTGCATCCTCAGCTTGTCTCGCTGCTGCTTCCGTCCATCAGTCAAAGGGGTTTGTGAATTTGGATATGTGGCTCCACAGGGATGCAGTGATTTACAGGGATCAGACCCGAGCAGAAATTAAACTAACCTGCTGTCTGAGAGATAAAACCACAGGGAAGGAGTGTGAAGCCATCTGTCTTCCACCTGACAAGTCCTCCATGCATTAGCAGAGTGGACCTTCCCCATTCAGAAAGTGTTTGGATTATTCAGTGTTGGTTAAAACAAACATAGGGTTGAGCAATGATTACCTTTAAGTGTAAAACTTACTTCCCCACGCACTGCATCTAGGGTGGCTGTATTGACGTCATGCAGTCAGCGTGGATGAGCAAGAACAGGCCGTTGCATTTCCCTCAACTTCGGATTGAACTTGTGTTTTATTGCCAATATGTTCAGCACAGTGGCTGGCACTTCCTTTAAGCAGTGTGAACCCAAGGTTAATGACAGTCATATGGTCAGAGCTGCTTGTTCGACCTGTTAACGGTCTGAGTCACAGAAGGATTTCTCTTTCCCTCGGTGTGGCCCGGCTGGAACATTGAAAGTCCTCAAAATTCACCTTTTTTTTGTAGTGAAACTCCGGTTTGAAATGTATTTTATGGGGGGGGGTTTATGCAAAGGGTGCTCTGCTTCGGGGTATTTTTGCAGACGGTCTTTAATGTTTCGACTTTTTTTCAGCAGTAGAGTAGATGAAAAATTGACAGTCTGTCACATATGGCAAGGTGAGCTGCAATAGAAAATCCCAAATTAGGTGCTTCTTATCCCTGGAAGCTCCTGGGGCGCAATTATTTCAATACGCTGAATATTAAGGGGCTCTGGAGAAAGACAAAAAGAGTCAGATGTGCATTTAGATTCAGCGCGTGGCTCCTTATTGACCTGCCTGTCCGCAAACTTATTCACTCCCCCCCAGCCCACCCCTCATGGAAGCTGGATTTATTACCTGTTTACCATCACACCAAGGTCACTCTCTCAGCAGCACCTGGGTCAGATTTATGAGATTCCTGGAAGCATCATGAAAGGTTTTACACTAATGAGGTCTTATATTACACACCTTGTTTATTTCCTCCTTCCGTCATGATGATTCTGAAGGTGTATTTTTTCTCTCAGTGGTTTTGCTGCTCTTTTATTGGAGAGTTGTAAAGTCGTACAGCACACAATTCAGATCTAATGAATCGCAAACACACGCACACACACACGAAGACAACTGTGCACTTTAATAGGGCTGTCTTTTCACACAGAGACGTTCCTATGGGATCTCACATCGAACCACATTACAACCACAAACTTGTGTATTTTACTGGGATTTAATTGGGTAGACCAACAGACAGCAGTTCAAAATTGTACAGTTGAAAGGAAATTCTCCACATCACAATAATGTTCTACTTTTTTGTTTACTCCATCTCATCAAAATCCCAATAAAATACAGTCAAGTTTGTGGTTGCAATGTGACAAAACGATAAGTATATTTTTTTTTTTTACCCCCAGTCATATATCAAACTGCTAATGAGAATGAATTTAGTCATCAGCTAGAAGGAAACCTAATGCCCCTGATGTTTGTGACCACTGACAGATCTCATTCACTTCACTAAGTGGCAAGGCGACCAGCGTCATCCAGCGGTGCTTTCCCTAATGTGCCTTATAATTATTACTGCCTCAGTGACTCATAAATTAAAAAATTCAATATCATTTAGCCGTGTTCAGCGGCCACTGATTGGCAGATCACATGAGTGCATGGATACAGAAAATGATCTTGTTCCACAAACGCAACAACGTCACGCAAAGCTTGTGTGTGTGTGAGAACAACAAGATGGATATGCAGAGATGCAACAAGGTGTGCCCCGCCGGTCCCCTGAGTCACTCTGCGCCATTTATTAGCACCAAGTTGACTCTATTTGGCTTGGCTTGTAATTAAACCTTTTCATGGTTAGAACTTTCACACCGCTGTGAACTGTGTGAGGTGATTAAAGGCTGTTCAATTTGTACTCGGGTCCCACTGCTTTTCTCCCTCATTGATCTCTTTCAGGCCCTTGAAGCGACAGCTGCTCACAGGGGGGCTCTTCATGGAATAAAGCAGGATGCGCGCCCTGCCTCTCCATGTCAGCAGGTATTACACTGTTAGCTGTTGGATGTAAGCATCTGGTGTGGATGTTTGCTAGTCGATGATGCTTACGTGGCTAAACAAATTACAGTGTTGTTCAGTTAATGCTTATGATTTACAGAAAAGAATCACCTGTGCAGATACTGCGGATGTTTATCTCCATGTATGACATGGGGAGAAAGTATACACTGTGTTGTGGAAAGGTAGATTGTATTGCTTTTTTTGTCTCACTTGAATGTTTCAGATCATCAATGTAATTTCAACATCAAATAAAAACATCCACAATTCAATTCAGTTATATATCACCAATTCACAGCATATGTCACCATGCGGTACTTTGCGAAAATAATTTTAATTCAATCAAATATACATTCTTATTTATCCTAGTTATCAAACAGTAGAGTAAGCTCAGATAAATTATTTAAAGTGGTTTAATAAGTTTCTGTCTAAAGAAACCCAGCAGACTGCATCAAATCATTGATTAACAGTCAGTCTTCTATTTCGCTGTGAAGGAGTTTTAGCTACCTTCTCGTTGCAGAGTTGTTTGTTTCAGCCAAACAACACTGATAGATGTCAGTGATGCTGTTTCTCAAAAAGAGAGCATTTTTGAGCATATATTAAGGTCATGTCACAGTGTCTAAGTCAGCGTTGACTTTGACTAGGCCATTACAAAATTTTCATTTTGCTTTAGGTCATTATCTTGCTGCATAAAACAAATGAGCAGGAGGAGCTTAAGGCCACAAACTGAGGGTCAGACATCGTACTTCAGAATTTCTTGATAGGACTATTCATAAATCAGTCAATAGCAATAAGTCTTCCATGTTATGAAGAGAAATAAAGTTGCTCCAGAACATCACTCATCAACAATAAGATGTTTGTTGTCTGATGGTCTGCAGTGCTTCGGATGATATTCTGTGTTCTTTTGTCATCTGAGTGAGTCATTGTCATATAATAGAGTCATTTTCCTAGACTGACCACTCCTGGGAAGATTCGCCACTGTTTCATGTTTTCTCCATTTGTGGATAATGCCTCTCTCACTGTGGTTCACTGGAGTCTCAAAGCATTGGAAATGGTTTCATAATGGTTCCCAGACTGATAGATGTCAGTGACTCTGTTTCTCATCTTCTGTTGAATTTCTTTAGATCGTGCCTAATGTGTTCCATCTCAGGTCTTTTTTGGCCTACTTTATGAAATCCCATGCTGTCAGGAAGTTAGTGACCTCTTGATCAAATAGTAATGGGGTCTGGAGGTGGACGGTGAAACTTAACCAAAGCAATGTGGCCAATCATTGTTAATTCATACGTGTAATTATATTTTCACACATAGGTCGATTGGAATGCTTTTTTTTTCTTCTAATAAATGAAAACTACCTTCTATTTGGTCTAGTTGCTTATCTTAAACATAAAGAAGCTACTATTAAATTTGTTTGATGATTTGAAACCTTCAATTGTGACAAAAAAAGCAAAAAAAAGAGAGAGAGAAAAAAAATCTCAAATAGTTATTCACTGCATTGTTTTTTGACATGAATAATGAGGTCAGGGTGAACAAATTTAACTTTTTAGGATCTTTGAAGAACATTAAAGCCGTTTTACATCCCTATAAATAAAACACATTCCACTTCCACCATAAAGGAGCATGCGCCTACGTTTAGTTTCTCTTCAGGCAATTGAAACATAAATCCAGCCCCGACACAGACTGCAAAGAGAGGAGAGAAAAGCGGCAGACAGGTTTTCACCCCACCTCTGCCAGATGTCAAAACACTTCCCACACAGAGTTACAGGGCTAACAAGTGATTTCAAGACAAATAGCAGAGGCTGATTGTGGTAATGCTCTAATATCGGATTCGATCAAGCAGCAGATGTCTTTTTATTGCAAGTCATTACTGCTGTCACACTTATTAGCATATAAATGGTTTCTGGGCCTACGGAGACCTAAAAGTTGTTGCACATGTAATTGAACCTGATCTCTGCTCTGTGATGGAGATGTCCCAACACACTCATGCATACATTACCATGCACACAAAGGTAGTGAGTATATTACTTGCACACACAAAAACACATGAATTCACACACACGTGCGCGCACACACACTCACACACTCACACACACACACACACACACACACACACACACACACACACACACACACACACACACACACACACACACACACACAC
>CAEGAF010079501.1:0-11809 GCA_903067075.1 Micropoecilia bifurca | reverse complement strand
AGTCACAAAATGTCACCAAAATCACTCTGTCCCTCTAAAATCTTTCAGAAAATCACAAAAGTGTATCGAATTGTATCATTTGTCGAATATCGTGATATATATCATATTGTGGGTAGAATATTGCGTATCGTATCGTGAGATTTTTATATCACTACAGCCCTAGTAAATATAATAATGTAAATAATTTGGGTGGAAATCGACTTTCAAAGCGTGACGCTGAAGGAGTGGACAGCAGTTTTCCTTCAGCTTTCAGGCAGACGGAGGACAGACTCGCTCAGCAGGTCCAGAGCTGCTCGCCGTCTGACCCCGATGCCAGGAAAAAACACACACCCTCTGTTTCACACACAAACACCGCGGGTCAGCAGGCAGGTGCCAAGAAAGACAATCCAAACAGCGGCTGCAGCATCAACACCCAGAACGTGCTGCATGTTTGCTCAGAAAGCAGAAGCAGACCAGCTTCCCAAAACCCAAACAACGCTGCAGAAAAACGGCGCTTCACTGGAAAAACACAAAACCTTAACAAGTAGTTTTAAACTCAGTAAATATGTTATTACATCTGAAATCACTCAAAACTAACTTACCAAGCAACGTTTCAGCAAAACAGAGGAGCTTGTTTTCAGTAAACAGTTCCTTAATGTTGATGAAACAAACATCAATGTTTGTTTCAAGACAATTTCCCCTCATTATAAGTTAAATCATCTGTCAAATAACTACAACTTTTTCCATCAATGTCAAGAAATTATTTACTTAAAACAAACTCCTATATCCTGCTGAAAATGTACTTGTAAGTTAGTGTGATCTAAATTCAAGTTTACTATGATATTTACTCTACTTATCATACACACATAGCTTCACTTTGGGATTTTCTCTTAAAGAATTTGCAACAAATTTAAATTACAAGTGATTAAAATTTAAATAAAAATAAATTGGTATGACTGTGTTTTTGCAGTGTTGATCTGGGGAAACTCTACAGTCATCTGCATAAGTTCCCCTTAAGCTAAACACTTAAAATGAGTGAATGAGTAAGTAAATGTGAGGCTTGTTTGTGTGGGAGTTTTAACAATTAGAGCAGGAAGCTGCAGCAGCGCAGCGCCGGCTTCCCTCTGGACTTCAGGCATGTAGAAATACTAGATTCCCACACTGTCCTGCGGCTCAATCTCAGCTGCAAAACATCACGAAAAATAAGCACAAGTTGGAAAACCCAACTTCCTCTGAACCCGTCTCCCAAACACCAAACAGCATTTAGTGTCTCCTCTGCTGGCAGAGCCGACCGCCGGCGCTTCGTGTCGCCGGATCACAGGACAGACGCAGCTAATCAGGTTGTTTATGAGGTCGAAGGAATGCGGGTCAGAACCCTCTGGGGTTCTGTGCGACTCCCTGCTTCACCGGAAGAGTCATCAGGAGGGGAAACGATCAGCTTTTCACTTAAATACTGACACAGAGCAGAAAGAGACGAGCTGATTGGAGGAAAATCGGATGTTTTTCTTAACACCATGTGAAAAAAACAACATCTGGGCTAAAATAAGACACCCTGTCCTGAAGCAGTGGGACAATGTCATTTTATAATAAATTCCTAAAGATAACTTATAAAAACATTATATTCCCAAATATGCTCGTTTGTTTGGTTCACACAATAAGCATCTATATTTGTAATATTATTTAATTCTGAAGGTTTTGAACTTCCAGAGAGTTTTTGGTTCCAGTAAAAACGATAAAATTCCCCATGAAAGCCAATGGAGAGGATGGAATGAGAAGGTTGAAGGTTGTAAATGATAAAGAGGAGATGAAATCGAATGGAGCTGCAGCCGAATGTTGAATCTGGCTCTGATCCGGCCGTGGAGGCAACCCGGGCCTGAAGTGATGTGGAAACTAAACGGATTTGTGCCGGTGGAAGCATGGTGGTATGTTTGGAGAGCTAAAGTTAGAAAAACAATTCCAGAGAAATCTAAGGTACAAAGAGATCCATTTTAGGCCAAATAGACCAAGAAGAGAATCACTGAAAAGTAAAAAATAACCAAATGCCTCAGAGGGGATTGATCAAAGAAACATCAAACAATTTGTTGTAAAAAGAATCGTGTTGAGAAAAAAGTTACAAATTGTTTTCCAAGTAGTTGAGGAGAATCAAGCATGAAGCTACCAGGAACCCGCCATCTTCCAGTCGTATGTCGTTATTGCAACCTACCTGGAGTTCCTAGAAGTACCAGAAGGTCATAGGTCAGACACTGAGGGGCGTGGCCTACAAAATTCAACTCCAGGAGCCACTATTTGAACCAAGTCTGGTACAGCTGGTTCAGTTGTTCTGTTTCCAGCTGCTGTGGTTTTCTTTCTGCTCCGAGTCAAACCAACCAAACCCTCTGACCAGCCTGTTCCCCTCCTGGCCTGTGGTGGCGCTGCACCAAGAACCACTGAAGGAAACGACACAAAAACCTCTGAAGACACTGAGAGCAACTTCCTTCTTCACCAGATGGAAACAAGATGGAGGATTTTAGCAGTTGGACGATTTCTCTTTAGGCTAAAGACCAGGAGCCATTTCTCCCGCTAGCGCTAGGCTAATGTGTTTATTGTGTTTACGCAGAATGCCTTGCGCTGTAATCCACTTCATGCTTTTGGAACAGCCTCCGGTTCGCTTGTAATTCACATCAATTCGAACCGAACCAGAGTTCACTTCAAGCAATTCAGACCGAGGTTTGTCGGCAGACCAGAATTTGATTTTTTTTTTTGGGTCCAATTTTACATTCACACATCCCCAAACGAATCAGACTTTAACGGACTGGAGCTGAATTAAAGTATACAAAACTGTAAACTAAAATCAGAATCTGGAATACCAGCCCAAATATCTGATTGTCAATAGGCCAAAAGCTGATGTCATATCTAATATAAGCAGCACAGAACATTTACCTGAATCAATCTGCATTAAAAGGTTTGAGACTCTGAGTGGAACCGTTTCAATTAAATGGGATTCATAAAACCGTGACTGAAGGTAACTGCTTGGCCAAAACCTAAAGGAGTCTTGGCCAGAAAAGAAAGAGTTTAAATAGGCAATATTTAAACGTTTCTGCACCATTTTGGTTTGGTTTTCTGGCATTTTCTATACAAATTGATGCCTCCTTCATAGACATCAGCCCGTCTTCATTAGAGCCTAATATGCCCTGAATATAGTCCGAATATTGTATCGTAATATGCATTATTCAGAGTAGCTGTGAATATTGTATGAGGAGGCCACATTTGAATTCAGACTGTAGTTCTGGACTTGGCTGATGGATGGAGACTTGAAGAGAATGCCAATAATTAGATGCAAAATAAAGGAAGGAAAATGAGAAGCGGGACAAAAAGTGGAAGCAAATCTAGATTTTCAAATGCATAGAGTTGCTTCGTGAATTAAAGCGACGACGATGCGTTGATTGTCTTGGCCTTTGCGAGAGCGTCTGTTTGCGAAAGCTCCGGCTCATCAGTAAATGTGCTGATGCATGTCTTCAGCTGGGAAAAAGTGATCTTTCGTTCTTATCTCACCTCCTTTATTATATCCCAGCGTTCAGATTGGAACGGCACGAGATGAGAGAATCAGTTCGTATTGAACACGGCTGAATGCTGTGCTGATGAAAGCTTATGCTGATAATAGCTTTTTCATTATGTCCTTAGCCAGGCTTGGCATTTCATTTTCTCTGGCACACAGAGAGACAAGTTAAGATTTCCACTGCTGCAGCTTTCAGAGGTTGCTGTTCTTTTCAGATTAGATTGTGTGTTTGGAATATTATTTCTTTTACAGGCCTTCTGCATGTGCGATTAGTTTCTGTGGAGGTGGTTCTTGGTGTGAGGGGCTGCTTTGAACTTAAAAATAATTCTATCAGATTACCTCAAATCAGACAGAAGCAGGTCATTAACTCTACAGTTACATATGTTCTATATCCCTCAATGTTCTCTGGTCACTATGTCCATAAATCTTCTTTCTAGACCTATATGGTCATCTTTAGTATGACTGCATCAGCTCAGTCAATTGTCATCCAGAAGGTCCAACATTTTCATCTGGACTAGTGCGAAAATGCTAACTAAATTACAGTCGCATTTTATCATATCAAATGTTCTAGATAAACTATGCAAACACTCGATCTGCCCTGGTGAAAATGTTCTCACTTCGGGATGCTGGATGCTTGAAACTGATGGCATCACCTACCTAAGAATCACATGTTTTTCAGAGTTTTGCTTATCCTATGTATGAGGAAACAATGTCGTAAAGTAAGACTCCCTGTCCTGAACAGTGGAACACTGTAAATTATCCACCCATTATTCTGTCATTTTATAATAAATTTCTAAAGATGACTTATAAAAATATTAAATTCCTAAATATGTTTATTTGTTTGGTTCACACAACAAGGTTGGTAAATTATCTGACTATTTTCAAAACTTCATTGTCACACAAATGACAATGAAAATTTTAACTACAACAGGCTTAGTTGTACAGTGTGGTGTCGAGTTAGACAGCAGGATTAACTCGTGAACCGATTTCACTCACCAACATTCACGTCAAATGGGAAATTTTTCAAAATCTCGAACGTGAATTGAGGTAAACAAACATGGCCGACTGGGAAGAAGCGACGCCAAGAGTTTGATCAGTAAAAAAAATTATACAAAGACGTCTCTAATGTCCACCAGAGCTTCTGGCGTTTAGTCTTCTGTATTTTGGATTCCCCTCTGTGTTTCTCTCATCTTCCTCCCTGATTGGCCATCGGTCCAAGGGTCAGGCAGGTCAGTCATCTTTGGTGTATTTTTAGAGATTTCATTTGGTCCTTAAGCTCATTACTTTCCATTGACCCCAACGTGCTTCTTCTGTCTTGATAGATGGATCACTTGTGGTTTGACCTTTCGAACCAGAAACTATTAAGATGTTTACAGGGAAATTGCTGGAAACTTGAGTAAATCAAACTACTAATGATCATGATGTTGGTGCAGATGATTGTTTCCCAATGAAAGGCTGGTGCTAGTTTACCTCTTAGCTCGGTTAAATCTGATAATAAAGACCAAAATCTTTTACTAGAACGGAAAAAACCACCAGGGGCCAGTTGTTTAAGATGACTTGATGCAACTCCAGTGGATTCAACCTTGATCTGTTTTAACTTAAGTAGCAGTTTAATAAATTCAGTCTCCAGGTTGTTTTTAGTCTTGTCTGGGAATTCTTGGATTGTCCTAAAAGTCTGATGTTTCGCTGCAGGTTTGCCAGGAAGGAGCTGGAAGGATCATGAAAATATTTTCCACTTTGAAACGTGGAAAAGAACATTAGTATTGACTGAAGTGGGTGTGATTGAAGTCCAGAGTCTGAAATGTTTCCACACCCTTTGGTTGCATCAGATTTTCTACGTCTTGGATTTCTGTTTCTGATCCGAAGTCCTTTGGGACGGACAGGCGGTGGTGAAGGAGACCAGCTCGCTCGCTCCGGCTCCCCCCGTCTCTCAGGAATCTCAGTCATGTTGAGTAGAACCAGATGTGTTTGCTCCCACCTCTCTCCTGTAACCATCTCTGCTTTCAGCGTCTGCTGCCACTTTCTAAAGACGTCTAGGAATAGATCACAAACCCTTTAGTCCTGACAGGAGAGCACAGAAACATAAAGATCTGTCAATCTTTAAGATGAGTTTTCTTTAAACATGGTTTGTCAGAAAGTCAGAAAATCTTTTTCACTTATCACAAAGATAAAAGGTCCTGGAGGAAAGTCCAGAACAAAGTCCGTCCAGCATGTCCCAGCTTTATGCCTCTGTGCAAATTTTGACATTTGATATAGATTTCACTCATGGGAATTTGTTTACTTCTACAATGTTTTGACAGACGGTGCATTCACACCGGCTCTCTTCAGTCTGCTTTATTCCAACTCCAGTTTGTTTGACTATGAAGTCCGGTTCGTTTGGGGAGGTGTGAACGTGTCATCGACCAAAATCGACCATTGCTGTGCCAACAAACCTTGATCTGAGTTTGGTTGAAGTGATTCTGGTTTGGTTCTAATGCATATGTGAAAGCCAAGTGGACCAGAAACCACTCCAAAAGCAGGAAGTAGACTACAGCACAGGGCATTCTGGGTAAATACACCCAAAACAAACGTGTCAGCCTAGTGCTAGCGGGAGAAATGACTTGTGGTCTTTAGACAAACACTAAAGGGAAATCATCCACCCACTAAAATCTGACGCTCTATTTGTCGTTGTTTGGTGAAAAAGGAAGTTGCTCTCAGTGTCTTCAGAGGTTTTTGTGTCATTTCCTTCTGTGGTTCTTGGTGCAGCGCCGCCACAGGCCAGGAGGGGAACAGGCTGGTTTGACTCAGAGCAGAGAGAAACAGAAACACAGCAGCTGGAGATGTTGCAATTTATTCTACTAGACTATTAGGTGTGAAATCACCTTCACTTATCTGGTAGCTCAACCTGCTTGGCTACATCTACGTACAAATCCCATTCCTGTACTTTTCATGTTCCACAGGGCTCTGTTTCGGGGCATTGGTTGTTTCCTTTCTACCCGTTTCCTCTTTGTGCTGCTCTATAGTTTAAGGATATTCCCCCTCATGCCTACGCCAATGATATCCAGTTGTATATCTCTGAAACTGCACATTTTACTAAAATATCTGGATTCAATTAAAGCAGGAAGGCCAATAGTTTTCTTCAATTAAATGAAGAGAAATCTCAAATAATCATTTTTTTCACAAGAAAAATTAACTATAAAGATGAAGCAGATCTTTGTCTAAATGTACCAATAGAAAGTTTGGGAGAACCTTCGACTCAGGTTTTATGCCGGTCAAGCCTCTGGTTCGATCCAGTTATGTCCTGATATGAAAATATTAATTCATCATGACTGGATTATTTCTATGTGCTGAACGATCCATCGTAGAAGTGAAGTGTTGCAGTCAGTCACAATGATGCGCTTTCTGTCTTTCTGTCTTAAGCAACAAATTATTTAATAAATGAGACAAAACCAGCGAAATAGTTGAGGAACTGTTGGCACCAATAACTCATTAAATAGTTGATCAGAAGGACTTTGAATCTCATTCATTCTTAATTTTCTGATGTGTTGCTTTTTCAGACCCTACTTCATGTTGTCAGACAGGTCCTCTATGTGATTTCTAAAACTTTTTTCTTCTCCTTAACAAACAGAGACAAAGATGGAAGCAAATATTAATTCATGTATTAAACAGATGGCCAGATGATCATGTCTGATCTCACCAACCAAAACATCATTAAAAATTGGTAGAAAGGACCTGAAGGAATAATGCAAGGTCATCCACCAGCAGAGGAAAAGCTGCCGCCTTTCCAAGCTCTGCTTCAAAGATAAAACAGAAACTTTGCCTTGGGTTTGCTTCTTTTTTTTAAATAATTTCAACAGTCATGAAGAAGCAGCTGTGCTTAAAATATTTAGGACATGTCATTTACTTTTTAGGAAGTCAGGTCCTTCTTTCCCCCACAGTGCTTCCCCTCAAACAGATCTGTGCTGCTCAAATGTTTGATGCCATGACACCGTCTCCTAGGACATCATTATCAGAGACGCTCTACATGCATCAATGCTCATAATTCTGCTCTAAAAACACTGAAAATAAAATACTCCTCATAGTGAAAAAGCTGCTGAAAAATCCTCACTATTTTATGATTTTAAAAAATGAGCCAAATTCAGCCAGTGTGAGGAAAATGTAAAGCGTATTTAATCCAACGAACACAGAATCCCTCATAAACCCGAACCACCGACTAACTGGGAACAATGTCCTTCATCGCTCTCCGCAGGATGCAACATCTCCACCAAGACAAAGCGTAGGCGTTCAATCTCCTCTCTACAGCCACAGAAATCCCTCCCTCAGGGCCGAATCTGCAGCGAAGTGAACCGCGTTTCTGCGCAAACATGAAAACCTGCTGCAGGTTTCAGGTGATTCTGTGGGAGACGACAGGATAATATTTAAACTTAAACAGACGGAAGTTGGAGGGAAATTTGACTGTTTCTTAAGTTTTCTGGAGAGAAAGACTCTTCCAGAAGTTTACAGGCTGATAAAAGATGCAAAACAGGAAAAGACTGCAGTATCCGAACATTTATCAAAATTAATTATGCTGGAAATTTTCTGTATTTTGTCACATATGTTGTCATTCTCTGGTTTCTTCTGTCAAAGTTCAGCATTTTTTGTTTTAGTAGTGTCTATTTCTCAGGAGACTTTGCTGCTAACAGGATTCCTATGTTACTCAAATATCAACTTAATATCGTAATAACTACGACCTTAACCTCATGCAATACTATGCAAACACTCGGTCTGCGCCGGTGAAGATTCGGAGGAACAACTGCTTACAGAACTATTGATAAATGTAACAGTTTTGTTACTTTATAGAGTTTTAGGACAGACAGAAGGTCCTGATTTCTGTTCATGTGTCCTGCAGGTCAATGTGTGGATTTTCTCCAGATTCTCCTGTTCTGGGCTGAAACTATCAATTATTTTAGTAGTTCATTATTCTGACAATTAACTGGATAAAAAAATAATCCCATTGCAAATGTTTTATTTAACCATTTATACTTATTGCTAACAATATTAGAAACAGACATTTTTTAGACAAGAAAACAAATATTTTAATGCAATAACATTATTCTTTTAATGAACTTTTGATTATTTGTGGCAAACGATTCATCTGGAGGTAAAAAAAACAAAACAAATGTCGGCTCTTTTTGCTCGACTTCACATCAAAGCAGTGTTGGACAAATCTGCTGATTATTTCTTGGATTAACTGATTAGTAATTGATAGCAAAAGGTGCTTAATAGGAGATTTTTTTATTTTACAAAATTTTAATCAGATGAAGCTAAAAATAAGAATTGAGGATTTCTGAGTAGATTAAGGTAAAGATGTGTTTTATTGTCTTAAATGAGAAATGTTTATATTTTTGTACAGTATTAAGTTCATTACTGCTCTAAATATGTTCAGCAAATGGCATTTTTTAACCGTTTCCTGAAGTTAAGTTAATCATGATTAATTGTTCACCTTCACTCCTGTTTCCTCCAGACTAAAGAGTTAATCTGACGTCTAAAATTGCATCTTTATTACGTCACCTTGTTTAGTTTCTATGCTAATGAAACATTGTTTTTTGATTGTCCATCTCAGACCTCAACAAGAGTAGAGTGATTAATCAGGTGATGTCATCAGTTTCAGTTTGATTTTCAAGCACCCAGCATCTGAAGGTGAGTCCATCTTCACTGATCGTTTGTTGCATGAGCTTAAGATCGTAGTTATTACAACATTAAATTGATATTTGGGTAACATGGGGATCCACTTAGCAGCAGAGTCTCCTGAGAAACAGACACTATTAAACAAAACATGAATCCATACTGAGCTTTCAGAGGAAAACATAACCTTCTGACAACAAATACAGAAAATTTCCAGCCTAAATTATTCTGTTTGCTGCACACAAGTCTGGTAAACACTCAGATATTCAGAGATCTTCGGGGGTTAATAAATGTTTTCTTTACAGCAGAACTACTTCCTGTCTTGGAGCCATTATCAGCCTGATCTTCCTGCGGTCCGTTTCTAAACCAGCCAGAGAGGCTCTGGTGTGTTTGCACAGAAACAATCTGTTGAAATAATAAGAGCAGCAGCTCTGCAGAGACATGTTGACACAGCAACTTCAGACTTATCAAACTTTTATATGATGTTAGCAAGAGAAAAAGAAGCAGGAGGCCTTTGTTTGAGTTCAGCGATTTATCTATAAAATAACAGAAGTGAGGCAGAAACCAGATTTCTCTTAGAGAAGAGAAAGCATCTTTAACAACGTCCTTAATGCCTTAAATCCTTCATCAATGCAGACCGTGAGGGCAAACTGTGTCGTCTGTGGTCCATTTAACCAATTCAACTGATGAAACTGGAACCAGTTGCGTTTCTGTCACTAGAACTGGTTCTTTGCCAAGACTGAGTCATTTTTTTAAGGGTGGAACGATGAGAAAACGCGTCTTCAGGGTTTTATGGCACATAAGTTCATGAGGAAATTCCTCCCTCCTACACAGACTGCAAATAAAAGAGTTCAAATGTTTACATACACCCTTTATTCTTCAGTAAAAATCTCTTAGGAACGTTTCTTTATCTAAATCGGACATTTAGAGTCAGATAGATGAAATGTTGGACATTTTATTCCAAGCAATTGTTGACCTGGTGCCTCAAATCTGAATCTGCTTCTAACAACAACTACATTTCTTAAATGAACTTGGCTCCTAAAAATACACCAGAATCTCACTAGTTTGTGGTTCTGGGTGCAACTTCATTAGAGACATTCAGCCATTTATTGAGAACGGGAGGATAATTTGAGAAAACCTTCTTTATTTTATCATAGAGGTAAAAACACTGGAACTGTAATATAACCCGGTTTAACTCATTAACTGGAGACTGTGGCGAAGTTGAGAATAAACTTTTAAAGACTTCATGTCAAAAAATAGAGACAGCAGGGGGGGGACAAAGAAAAAGAAGGACCAGACAGTGAAAGATGGAGAAACAGAGAAAAACAAAAACAAGAGACAGAATGAAAGACAGAAAAAAACATCTTCCTCACCTGTTCAGTTTTCAGCCTCTCATGACATGAAGCGGCTCGCCCTCCTGCACAAAAACACAAAATCATTTTTATTCTCTCTGTTCACAGAAAACTCACTAAAATCTTCTCCAATCAAATTAGATTTTCACGTGTTTTCCAGGACAGAGCAACACGTCGTTATTCATTAACGTGAAACATGCAGGCGGATTTAATCAAAAATCACGTATCAACACCAGGGTTCAAAGTTCATCTCCAGCTGTGACTCAACCCAACCAGACAAAACATCACATTTTACTGTGAAATGATGCAAAAGGAAGCGGACCGGAGCCGACTCAGCATTTCTGAGAACGCCAACTTTTTTGGAAAAAACTAATGTTTCATATTAAAACATGCTAACACATTAATTTCCTTCAGCAGTGGAGTAACTGAAAACCACCAGCAGGACCAGTTCTGATCATTCTGTGCAACTCAGCGGTGTCCAACATGTGGCCCGCAGGCCATTTGTGGACCTTGGATCGACTTTTCCTAGAACTGCAGTTCAAGAACGATACAGCTTTTTATTTCTAACCAAGTAAAATTATTATTTCTGTTCAATGTCACAAAGTATTGGTCTTTTTACAACCAAGCTTCCATAATAACACAGTTTTTTGTGAGATGGATAATCTGTGATAAATGTATCTAATTTTTGTGGCACTAACTAGAAACCACCAATCAGAGCGAGGAGGCGGGTCTTAGCGCTGTTCAGAATGCCGATGACGGCGGATGGATGGTTTTCCTGTAATTGTGAGTTCTGAGCATTTTTAGCAACGATGAGGTTGATTGACAGCGCTAAGCCCCGCCTCCTCGCTGTGATTGGTTGTTTTTGGTGCATTTCTTCAGACTGTAATAGCAGGTCAGGGAAATTGATCTCGTCACAGATTATTTGTCTCATAGCCAACTGTAAAACTTTTAATTAATAAAAGTTATAAACCACAGCTTTAGTTGTGACTTCTAATCATTTTTGCTTGCTTTTAAATATTGGTAAAACCCAGTTTAGCGAAGTAAAACCGACTGCTCTGTCTCTCTCACACGGTGTGACGTCACCCCTGGTTCTGGTGTCAAACCAAACTGAACGGCTCCTTTTCCTCAACAGTTTAAAGTTCTGGTCTTTTATTACACAGTAAAAATGTCAGTGTTGAATTAACACCCCAAAGTGTCTATATGTGTCCAAGTCAGCTGGTGTTAAAGTAACACTTTTGAAAGTGTTAAAAGATTGACACCCATTTTTTTGTTAAATTAACGTTGGTCTATAAACTGAAAT
>CAEGAF010079500.1:0-27034 GCA_903067075.1 Micropoecilia bifurca | reverse complement strand
AGCTGGACAGACAGGCTGGGAAATGAGATGCAGGTGATCGGTATCGGTAACAGAGCCAATGATCGGCCGATCCCGATCATCACCGATTTCACGGAAATCGGCCGATTATGATCGGTGACCGATCGATCGGCGCACCTCTGGTGAAAACATGACTGAAGGTTACGCGTCTGCAGCGATGAGTAAATACTGGGATTCAGCAGCAGCAGCAGCAGCAGCAGCAGCAGCAGCAGCAGAACATGTCCAATGTTGATTAAAACCAATCAGTTTGGCTTTTTAAAGAGGGATAATTAGTCAAATACAATTACTGAGTTACTGCCATGTGGGGTAAACGGTAGTAAAAGTTATTTAAAATGGTTTAATGGCCACAAAATGTTCTTTGTCTGCAAATAAAAGATGCAAGTTTTATATTTTACAGAGAACGCAAGAATCCAGATGTTGCTCCACACTGCCAGACAGCTGGCTGACAGACTTTCCCTTGCTTGTATATGGCCGTTTGTGTGGAATCTAAATAAGTGTTCATCTCTTTCTCTAATTGAATGGTTTTACAGTCACAGTTTAAGGTCAGGGAGCAGAGTTTGTGCAGGTTACACCAACTCAGATTTAAGGCTGGACTTCAGCTGGAGCTAGCAGGAGCCTCAACCACTTCAAGTCACAGAACATTTCAAATGTTTATGTGACAGAGAAGTCCAGCACCAATTCATACACTGCCCAGGATATGCAAGATTAAATAGTTCTGCCACTACAAAATTTAAGATCTGTGGTTAACATTCTTAAGGCCAATTTACTCTTTAAAAAATGGATTCAAGACATTTTAAGGCCTTAATTTTTGAGTTTAAGACCAACTGTAAGGTTATTCTAGGTGAATCGCAGCAATAAGGTATCAAACTCCATACAAAACGCACTAAAATCAAACAAAATGTAGCATATATTCATGGTTCACAAACATAAATACTAAAATTACTATTATTAAATTAGAGAAAGCTATACTAAAGATTATTATATATATTATGGCAGCGGTAAAGCCTTCCTGTTTTAAATAAGAGAACTTGAGTCATGTTCTACATTTTCTTTTAAAGTATTTTCACTTGTGTTTATCACACTGTGCCAATAGGTTGCTCCATATTCTAACTTTGTATGAGGAACTTTGAGGTTGAATCCAAGGCTAGCAGAAGCAGATGGCGATACTACGGCAGAACCAAAACACCCAACGTTTCCTCTTCTAAAAGAAGAACGGATAAAAATACTCAACTTCCAGTCCGTTGCATGGCTGGATCAAATAAGGAAGCGCCTTGCTCTGGAAACACTGATATTGTAGGCATTGTGAAACACAGCTAACTTTAGAGTCTGGCTCAGCAGGGAGGGCAACCTTGACCTTCTTCTGGCCTGCATGGGTGCCATGGAGATGACCTCTCCTCTCTCATAAGCAACTAGAAATTAGTTGTATAGATCACCAAGAAAAAGACTGGATTCTTCGTCAAGACGGTGGCTAGAAAAGTGGTAGCATATAAGGATGAGACGAGCCAGAAATCTGGATTTACCCTCCAAGGTGGGTAAAGCCCCTCTCTAATCTCACATACCCAACATACCGGACTTTTCGGGGCTAATTTGTTAATCAGATTGGCAAATAAAACCGCTCTTTTTCAGACGCTGAAACATATAGATAACAAAAACTGGAAAAAAGATCGCATTGTGCATTCAATATGCAAACATGAAGTGTCTGTTTGTGCTTCACCAGAAAGCTTAAACCCTTGCAGCTTGTTTTATTTTATTATTTTCTTTTTTAATTGGTAGCTGATTTCAAGAGCTTTCGGACACGTGTGTGTGCGTCCTAGATAGCGGGATAAAAATCGAGTCCCACCCTTGGCAGAGCGCAGCGCGCCGGACGCCGCGCTCCTCCGGGCTTTGGCAGGAAATTAGCATGTATTCAAGGTTTTTAAAATAAAATACAAAAAGGCAAAACAGCTGTTCATTTATGGTTTAGAATTTTTTTTCTTTCCTCCCTTTAAGTGAACAGCTGAGGGGAGCGCCTCACTGAGCCGGATCACATGGGATTAAAAAGTAGCTAAACTGCTTTGGTCTTAGTAAACGACCAAAAAAACGGTTTCTTAGGCAGGTTGCAACAGAGTTTGGTCATAATATTATGAAAGGGTAAGAATTAATAGTGAAATTAAAGATTATTTGTCACAACTAAACCCATTACATGTTCAACTATTAATAGAAAAGATAATTAATCTCATGGTGCTCATCAGCTTTGTTACTAAAAACTATCATTTTCACTCAATACATCGATATATATTTTATAAACACTGCTCGTCTAACACACCTCCGTTAAAGTGCATTTTTCTCATTTTTGTTGTATTTGTTTTTAGAAACAAAAATCTGAGTTGATCAAACTCCAATTAGCAGGTCAAAAAAAGTAAAAAGATGCACCTTCAATTAATGATTTCTGCAGCAATAAATCAAGCCTATTAAATACATAAATGTTTATTTATCTTTCCGTTTGTGAATTTTTGCGTCACACAGCACTTCTTCCAATCAGGAACAAGCTCCAAGTACTTGCTTACTGGAAGAAATATTAAAACATTGTCTTCCTAGTTGTGTAAGAGGCATGAGGAAGCGCTACACCCATGAATTCCCTAAAGACGGAACAGCTGAATATTTGTTTCAACACATTGCCGTGTCTTCACCTTTAAAAAAAATTTGATAGATATGAAGCAATACATGAAGGTAAAAAAAATAATAAATGTAATGATCCACTTATTTGTTCCACATAAATCATAATAAATCACACATGCAGATTCAATATTTTTGCTTGGAAAACATAAAATCTTAATTATTCCGTGTTAATGTTCCAGAGATTGAACAAATGCTAATCAAATGTTAACAAACGAGGTGCTCAAATTTTCCTGAGTAGAAGACAAAAGAGGAAATATCAGGAAAGATGGTGAAGAGGGGGGGGGGTGACTGTGTTTGATATAAAAAAAAATGGAGGGTGAGGGGCGCATAGCAGCCATTGTGTGGTGGTGAATCATGTGAGAGTCACACTGGAGGAAAGCTCCAAGTAAACCCTGAGAAAAAAATGTCAGAACCAGGAGACTGGAGATCAAATCCCAAACTGCAGGGCTGCATAAAATGTAGCAACAAATTGATAGTTTTGTTGGGTTTTTTTTATCTCTGATGATTCAGCAATTTTACTTAATTCCAGCTGAACGCAATGTTACATTGTTAGAATAATGTTAAAGGTCGTTTTAGACTGAAATTACACATTTTACAGCAAAACAAACAAACAACCCCAGAAAATTCCTACTCAAGTAGATGCATTACTGCTCCAATTGATGGGTTAAAAAGACATTTTTTAAAAAGTTCATTTGAAAAGGAGAGCGTGGTCGCGAGGTTCCAGCAGTGGACACTAGGCACTTCCGGGACAGAACTGCCCCTCTTGTCTGGTGAAGGAAACTGAAGCCTACTTTAGTTGCGCTATATCAGTACGATATCAAGTTGGCGGGGGGGGTTGAACGTGACTATCTGCTTCCTCAGTTATGGCGTCCCACAGGCTGACACCACGACAACCTGAACTGACCGTGAGCACGCGGAAGCAGGAAGACAGCGCGAGCAGGTACCTCTTATACATATTCAATGTACAATGAATGAATGCTATGCATGGCATTAGGAAATCTGTTGAGCATTTAACATGCTATTTTCAAACAGCTACGCAATTATTATTATTCTTGTTATAATTTACTACTTTAACTCATTCTAAAAAAAGTGGGGGTTTGACAACCTTTGAACCTGTGTCGACTCCAGCACATGGCTCTAACAGCTGGTGCTTATTAACCGGTAATAAAAACACCCACCTTCACGTCTGTGCAGAACAACTACAGTGACAGTCCCGGGCACGAAGAAACCTGTGCGGTCCGTTATCGAGTTGCTTCTGTCTCTCGCGCGCCGGTCCGGATGCCCTTCAGTGAGCACCACGCGGCTTCCAGTTTTATCTGAAAGACGTCACAGTCACTTATCGCGAGATTGTATGGCCGGCCGTTGCGACATAAAATCGGTTTACCTACACGCCCGTTCTAGAAATCTGATTGTTTTTTTTGGCTACACCCATATTAGTAAATTAAAAATAGATGACCTATTTGAGATATCTCTAATTACATTATGACTAGTAGAAATGATGTCAGATTTATCATTAATCTGTATGGAAGCTTTAAATTAACACATATCTGCAATTAATCACTGACAGTCCGTAACACTTATTTCAGATATCAACAATTAAATTGTGACTTGTCAAACTAATTTTAAGATATCACACTTTTTGTTCTGACTAGTCATAATTCCAATTAAAGACATATTGAGTGACATTATAACTAATGATATATTAACTGCATTTTTAGATATATAAATTAAACTAGCACAAATGAAATTGCAGAAAACCTGAAAGCAAAAAATGTCACGAAACTAACTGAGAGATACTTATATCTGTTATTATGACAAGTAAAAATTCCAGAATGGAAAACGGCATATTCCTTACTGCCGAGCTCTTTCTACATTGTGGCAATTTTGTGCAGGAAACCCAAAACCTTTTGGGCAACTGTTTGGACAGCTATGTGTCAGTTTAATGGGGCTTACGTGCAATTTCTTAATTCAGATAATCGAAACATAGCTGTGTCTAGTCAAAAACCCATTTTTAGATGTCTGGAATGTAAATACAGATGCCCAGAAGAAACCTATTTTATGCCCAAACAGCCTGCCATACAGGCACCTGTTTGAGGACATGTGCTCTTTCACACAGTGTGGCAAACTTAAAAAAGCCGGTGGGTTACGGGAAAATAAATCAGCTTGAGCAAATTTATCTTAATGAAGTAATCTAGTTTTAGTTCATTGCAGAATAGAAAAGATAAACGCCTTCTTTGTCCAACCTATGAGCCAAAACAAAGAGCATTAGAGGTGAAAAGCGGTCACCTTCACAGGACTGGAAAGAAAAACTGTGTTCTACTTTTATGAAATAATAACCAGTTTTGATTCAGTACTTTCAACAAGACAAACGGATCCAATTCACACCCAGAAATAAGATTTCTCTCGCTTTCATCTCGGTGTTTATGCTCTGCTTATTGGGCAGATGTTTTGTACTTCCATTTTATTAATAAATGTAACCCGGTGAATATAATGTACATGTAAAATGGATAAAATTCATCTAGTTGAGTAATCATTAGCAATTGGCTACAATGTAGACACACTTAATTTGTACTCTGGGTTATCAATTAAAAGAAAAATAAATGTCCAACTTTTTTTGTCAAAGTTCAAATCTAGCACTTTGTTTAATAAGAAAACAGATTCAACTCACTTCTTTTTTTTACCCAAACATAACAAAGCAGTTCCAGTTACTGAAATGGCTGTTGAGTCTTTAATGCACATCAGAGCCAGTGATAACCTAATATTGACAGAGACTCAAACACAACATAATTAGTACTTTCCATCACTTTAAAACGCATTAAGACCTGTTTGTTGACGAGACTCACTTTAAATAGATGTAAACCTGAAATTAAGGACTTTGTGACCTGTTTGGGTTTTTTTCCCTTTTTTTCCCCTTTAATTATGTTTTCTCCCCTTAAAAAACAAAATAATACTTCTGCATTGGGCTTCAGAGGTCGGTCAATCTGAACTCAGTTGAAAAAAGAAGTTTGCCAGCAGGTTGCAGACAGACTGGCGTCTTCCACCGTCTGCTCACCTTGAGGTGAAGGCAAACACATTACTATCTGCCAGGGACCTTATTTTGCTTCGTCAGACCCAATGTTCCAGTAATAATCTTGTTTTTTTTTCTTACAGCAGCTGTGAAAATGTTACCATGTGGTAAGAGGGAAAATAGAGACTTGCTACCTGTTGGCTGACTCAGCCACAAAATACTTTTTTTTTTTCCAGTTACGTTGTCAACACCTTCTCTTTTAACACACAGGTTTAATATAGAACAGCTCGAGCTAAAGCTTAAAGTTCAAACTCTAACCCTGCACCTAACCATTTACCCTCTATTACTGAATCTGAACCTTATAAATAAAGGGAGGGTATTTTATTCAGACTTTATAAAGCAAAAAATAAGCAAATAAAGCACACAAATCATGACTCAGCAGCATGAACAAATTGATCATTTGATGTCCGAGCAGACATGTGTTGACAAATCAACAGCCTGTGTGATTGGGCATCGTTGGCGGGCTGGGGGTCAATCAGTCACCACAGGTGGTGAATTATTAGTAAAACCTTAAACAGAAATTTGAGTGGGTTTTTTGTACTTATGTTTATTTGCCCTTACATTTTAATCATTGATGATGACTGAGCGCAAACAGCCTTGGAGGAGATTATGTGACTCCACCTCTAATCTCTCCTTTTGTGTGACTTCAATAATGACATGTTTATGCTTGGCTCCTCTTCCTAACATACAATTTGTGAGAATTAGAGAGAACAGTTAGTACCATCTCTGGTTGGCTTCAGATTCCCATGTGGCGGATCTACGTTACACAACTTTGTGAATATTAAAAAAAAAGAACGAAAATCAGAATATTTTGAAATGTTACATGATTTTCGGAGAAAGTCAAACAGAAGGGAAAAAGTGCGGTGCACCAATAACGGGAAGAACTGTAGAATGGGAATGGAGGTTCATCTTTCTGGGAGAGAAAGGCCATGAACAGAGAGCTGCAGAGGAACCATCACGTGTCAAACTCAAGGCCCGGGGGCCAAATCTGGCCACAGTGGCTTTTTTAATGTGGCCCTCTAGACTCCAAATTACATCCATAAATTCACACAAAATCAACAAATCTCCACATTTTTTTCTCAAAATTGGTCAAAAACGTTGAGTTTAAGTGAATGTTGGCTGAGCCTCACTTGATGTCAAGTGACAGTCCGTAACTTGATACGGCGAGTAATTAAAAAGACACATCATACATTAGCACAAATATCGTAAAGATTCCTTACAAATATTTGTAAATTTTTATGACAAAATCTGCAAATTAAAAAACTAAAAAATAAAACACTAAAACAATCACAAAATCCTGGTGGAACAGCAACTTATTGATACCTCAACAGTTTAATTGGTTTTATCAATATATTCTGGAACAACTGGCCCTTTAAGCTGTTAATCCACACCCATTATTAGGATCAGATGAGGGCATGTTGTAGGTTAGAACGTAACAACCTCCTGATAGTTACTGAAGTTGAGAAATTATTTAAAAGCAAAACAAACTTAGTTGCAATTGTGCTACACTGAATCTGACATGTAACGTCTAAAAACACACCACTTAAATTTATTTACATTTTTGTCACGTTACAACCACAAATATGGAATTGTGCTACGATGTAATCTGATGGAACAACACAAAGGGACCCAGAAGTTTGTCTAAAGCAGTCTGGGACAGTTCCAAGTCGCTCAGCGTCTCTACCAGCTTCACACATCTGGAGTCTGACATCTTTGAATACAAAATTTTAAGTCTTGCTGCAGATTTTCTATTGGATTTTGGTCTGAACTTTAACTAGGCAGTTCTAACGTAGATTTCTCTAAACCAGGGATGTCAAACTCACATTCGTTTCAACCCACATCAAGATCCTGAATGCCATCAAAGGGGCAGTTATGGTAGAATGTGTTGCTAAAGCTACCTATTAATGAAACTCAAAATATTACAGCTTTCTCTCCATTAGATGAGTACTTCTAAAATATTTTATAATATTTAACATTAAAGTAATTGGGGACTGTACAAATAATAACTAAATTGATTTGAATGATAATACTTCAGCAGGACTGTTATCTTCAAGTTATTTTTCGGCCACAGAAATGGCTACGGTGAGCCAGATTTGGGCCGAAGGCCTAAAGTTTGACACATAATCTACAGCTCTGCCTGCCTCTTCCAACTTTATAATAACGCAGTCACACATAGAGACTGCACATCCTTACAAAAATCTTCAAAACGTCTTAAATTCATGTAGCTAAAATTAAGATCTTTAAATACCTTAAATTAATTTTGTAAAGTAAGTCAACCTTTAATACATTAATCGCAGGTCTAAAATGTTGTCTTAACTGGAGTACATAATGTATGTATTTTTTAATCTTGCAGGACTTTTCTGTCAGGTAAACATTTGACTCACACCCATACATCTCATGTGACTCCGCTTTGGTCCAGGATACTGCTAGCTTACTGCTAATACCTTTGCTACCTAGCTAACATTCTTCCCTTTATCAGATTTAAGTAAGTTCATATTTATCGCAAGTTGGCTGGACGAAGTTGGTACGTTTCTAGTTGGCTTTAAATCCCACTTATTCTTACATTTCAGTTGGTGAAATCTGTAGAAACATAAAATTCCAATAAAATATATTTGAAGTTTATTCTTGTGACACTTCAAAATGTACATTCCTATTTTTTCAAGTCACACTTTGTGGAATTGATTTCTTTGTAACGGTAGCTCTCCAAGTAGGAGGATGTAAAAAAAAAAACAACAAAGAAAAACAGTGGTGGCTTTTGTAATAGAACGCAATAAAGTTCTCAAAACAGGTTTTAGCTTCTTTTCCCCTAGCATTGTTTTTGCTGAAAATGATTCAGGTGTTGCAGACAGTTCCTCCTTCTTGACTACAACAGCAACCTGAGAACTACCTGAAAGAATTCTGCTCTTTCAGCAGGCTTATCTGACCTGCAATGAACAGGAAACTGGGAGCGAATTTACTGTCAGGCACCACAATGAAGGCCTGTCCAGTTATTTCCTATTTACCCAAGACGTTTTGGAATTAACCAGCAACTCCCGACCCCACTAAGGGACAGGGGTGCAAAAAAATGGATGGATGGATGGATGGTTTTGGAATTAAAGAGCACAAGCACTGCGGTTTCTGCGAGACCACCCTCATTAGTTTCCTTTAAAGACGAGAACCCTGCCAAGGTTAGCAGGTTAGCCTGAGAATCCTGAGCTTACTGTCTTTACCTCAAAGGCAGCTCCTGAGTGTTGACACAACATGGTTTTCAGAGGGATTTTGTGGCATTGTGGGAAACACAAGTTCTTCCTTTCTCATAACTCCTCTTGGAATCTGTTTCTTTGAGCCGAGTGAGGCCGTCTGTGATGAGCTTCTTGTGTTTAGGTATGCTCACTGTTCTGATATAATTTGGAATACTCTGTGTGCTGTCTTAGTCTATCTCTTTAGCCATCCTAACAGTAGATTAGCAGCAAATGTAGCTAACAAGCGCACCCTTGTACAGATAAAGCATGCTGAACTCTATGTTCAAACCTGTTTTGTTCTAACTGAGCTTTCATGAGTCTGAGGAGTAGTAGTTTTTTTTAACAGTTTCGCTTTAAAGAAGCCGTTGTTGTTTTCAAAGGCATGTAATCTGATTGACGCCTACGGTGCAGATTCAACTTGCTCTACAGTTAAAACTCAATTTTCAACTTTCAATGTACTACTGGTGGAATGGTCTATTGATTAAGAGTAAGATTTAATTGCCTGCTTTGTAAATAACTTCTAAAATTTTACTTGAGTAATTCAGGTCAATGGGAGGAACCCCAGATGGAGCATTGGGGGGGAGATGAGAATCAACCAGAATTACACATAGAAAGGCAATGGCAAGGCTAAAATCATCTATGGATTTTGTAAGACTAAGAAAAGTTGTTTTTTTTACTGTTAAATGCAATATTAACTATTTAAAAAGTCACTGTATGACGTCACATCTCTCTGGAAAAGAAAAGTGCGCAATAAAATAATTCATACTGCTTTATACAAAATAGCAGAAATAAATGGTTCTATCAAGTAAAACATTTTCTCTAAGAAGGATGTTTTTCTGAAGTGGGGCCAAAACAAAAAAAGATGTGTTTTGTAACAATTTCAGAATTTATTGCCCCACATTTTTCAGCCTGAAAATACAGAACGTTTTCAAAAGGTCCAGTTAGAGCCAAGCAGCATGCGGTTTTGTTTTTCTGAGAAAACATTTGCCTCACTGCTTTCGCACAGTCGGAACTTTGTTGCATCAGTGCGAGTGTCGGCTGCAAAAACAGTGGAAACGTTCGGATCGGTTTGAACGACGTTACCTGTGACCTGACGATAGTGAGACCACATCACCGTGATCAAACCGAGGGGCAGAGGGGAAAAAACGAGACAGTTACATTTCACTCTGACGCTTGTCTCTCCTCCGCGGCAACGTCACATTCTTGACCTTAAACATGCGTGCAACCATATCAACTACTTAGAATAAAATATGTGCTGAACTTTTAGGGCTCTAAATGCTTGACTGTTGGGAGAATAAGTCTGCACAGTAGGGGATTTTAGGCAGTTGAGTGGAATAGTATATCTTCTAAAATAAATGGTTAGATTCTTCACACCTTCACTGTATTTGTACTCCTAAAATGTGAGGAAGTTTCCTAAAATTTCCTCACATTTTGTCCAATCACAACCACAAACTTTAATATTTACAGGAAACAAACCAAAACACAGCAACACATAATTGTGAAGTTACAGAAAATGTGGTTTTCCAGATGTATTAGTTTGATGTAGACAACATACATTCAAACATCCATTGGATTGTGTTCTAGATAGAAGATCCATACTTCGCTTATTCACTTTGCTACTTTTTGGGGTTGTGTGCCTGTCGTGTTCCATGTAATAAATCATTTCTTTTATTTGTTAAACAAAACAACAACAAAAATTTTCAGAGTGTGTTGGGTAATTATTCTCATCCCAACTTTGGCCATACTTATTAGAACACCTTACCTTTTAGAAAATGCATCAACCATCTTGACACTAAAACCTTTACAAAATGACTTGAATTCAGTCAGACAACAAACATTTACGTTTAGGATACAAGCTAGTCTTTGACTGGGCCATTCGATCTCATGAGAAGTGCTTTGATCTAAACCATGAGTGTCAAACTCAATTTTCATTTGGGTCTATAAAAAATCTGAATGTTTCTTAAACAGCTTTTTTAAAAAAAAAACGGTTTAATTGCAGCTTGAGCTTTCAGTGGAAATGCCCTTTAGTTAATGACTGACATGGTTCAGTTGTGTCTTACTCAGAATAAGGTTCTCACATCTGCTGCAAAGTTAGCTTGGAGGACCCAGTGAATCTGATTTCGGGTTTGGCCTTGGGATTGTGGGTCATGTATTTTCTGCAGCTGCAGCATTTGCAGGCAGACACACACCTGCAAGACTAAGTTGGGCCAACACCAAACCACAACTTCCCCCGAAACCACGGAAACTCTGCCTCATGTAACTACTCTATGTGCAAAGAGAACAGGTGAGGTATGTTTTGGTTTCCTGCTGTAGAAATAGAGAAAGTCCACATTCAGTGAAAAACTGCAGATACTGCGATAAAGAAATATTTGGGTAACTTTAAAAAAGAAAAATGTAAAAAACGGTTTATAAATAAATTTTGTCACCTAAGTGGTCTGTACATGAAGATTTAAAAAGTGTTTCATCCCATACAGAGTTGCATTGGAATTTTTTTTTTGTCACCAGTCAATGTTTCACTCAACCACATTTTAATGTCAGACAAAGATAACCTGAAGATAACCTATAGAAAAAAACAATTTCATTTCTCAAGAAAGAGAGAAAAAAGCTTTCCATGCCAACTTGGTCCTGCAGTATGTGAACAACTCATCCAGGAAGTAAGAAATGAACCCAAAGAAACATCTAAAGAATAGACGGCATCACATAAGGTCAACATTAGTGATTCAAAAATAACTTGGGTAACTTTGAAAATAAAATTTTCAAAGGCTCAGTATAATGTGTTTTCTAGTCACAAGGTGCCATTTTGTAGCACAATCAAGTGTTAACTTCGGTTGTTATAAAAATGCAAGATATGTTAAATTTTACTTCCTAATTTAACGCCTTGAAATTGGGCCTCTGTCTCTTTAAAAACTCCTGCTCTTTCTGAAACTCTGCCTTTAGGAAGTCATCACAACATGGCTCCTCTATTAACCCTTTAACAACCGCTTTACCAGTACTGAGAAGTAGCTAGCATAATGAGTTCAGCAGATGTGCAGCTCCAGCAGATGTTTGCTAATTGCTGCTGGATAGTCTGAAGGAGCTGAGTGGGGGAGTCGCTGCTCTGTGAGCCGGAAGCTCAGAAACTGTATCTCCGAGGTGGAGCTTCACAATTGAAGGCACAGCTAGGTCCACCCAGGCGTTTTGCACAGCTTAATGGTTGCCATGGAGATTAAAGGATTTCTTCAACATGAATGAATGAAGGCAACATTCCAGGTATGTTTTTGATGAGGTAGTAATACTATAACATGATGTAAAGCTCAAAAACATGTTGATTTCCACCTTATTGCCCCTCTAAGTAATAGCAAAATTAAGTGTTTTGAGAGGCCTAGTCAAAGTACAGACTGTTTAAGGTTAAAAAGGCTGGAAAATTCTTCAGTGATGCTGAATCAAAACAAAGCTATGAAAAAAGACTTAATTTGTTGCAAACATTGCAAAGTTGCATTGCAGGCTTTGGAGGTTTCACTTTTTCAGTTCGGGCTACTTTTCAAAGCTTTTCCCAAACAACGACAGAAACACAATCCAAAGAAATCTGTAAGCAAGCAAACAGTTTCCTTTCTTCATCGCGACCACAGAAGTCACTCTGGCACCCCAACCCCCCGCCCCCAACACAATCCCGCCTTTTCCCTCTAATCGCGTCTTTATCAGGCACCTCAACCGCCACGACAGCGGCACATCTCTTTCCAAGAAGAGGATATTCTTATCGCCACCCCACCCGCGCTGCAGGGAGGAAACCCAGCAGGTGGCCCAATCTGCCCAACATCGCAGCAAACCCACTGCTGCATTTGGTTTGAGGTGGAACCTCTTTGAGGTGAAACGCAGAGGATCAGTGTTTGCGTAGACAATCCGGGATGCGCAAAGTTAATTATTACTGGACTATTGCCCAGGTTTTCCACATGTGAAAAGAAAGAGCAAACATGCTAATCACGGCTCAAGTATTTCATGTTTATAGTTCCACTTTTTCCACTTAAAAGTGAAGACAAAAGGAAAATTGTGAGAGGTAGTCCACATTAACAGGTCGAAATTCCCCTATATCTTTGTTTTGTATTGAAATGAGAAAGTGGAAAGCAGCTGCGATGGGGAGATGATGCAATTTTCATCTTAAATGTGAGCAGTGAGGGTGAAGGAGGGGGGGTGTTAAGGCTGTTGGATGATATCCTATCTGTATGAAAACAGGGCTCAACTCCTGCATGCTAGAAGATAGTGACACCTCATAGTTACGCAATAAAACCCCACTGAGTGTGGGAAAGAGCTGAACGGTCCACCTTCAGATGTTTCTTAACGTTCTGTGTGTGTGTGTGTGTGTAGTAAATATCCTAAACCATACAAGTCACATCATGACAGAATTTCCTCATTATTGCCCCACTTACTTTTCCTGAGTAAATTTCTCAAGAATACTGTTGTCAGTTGAGTTTACACAACACTTTTTTTGGCAAATGTTTTAATGCCATGCAGCTTTAGAAATCCCAAACAGAAAGAGTCACTAAAAGCTAAGTTGATTTTTTTAATTTGTAAACATTAGAAATTTAAGCCTCATTTCTTTGACCACATGCGTTTGTAACTGCAACAGCGACCACAAGTGGCAGAAGTCAGGAACTACACCACATGTAAAGTAAAAAAATATTTATCCAATGCGGATACACTGTAAAACATTCACAAGTGCTCATAAATTCAAACATTCCTTCAAACACTTGTCATATCCGTCATGTCTGCAGTCACGGAGTGGCAGTCTGTGTTTTCCTTTGCTTAGTGTCCGGGTCGGAAAGGGAACGGCATCCCCGCCATGAAGGGCTGAGCGGAGTACTGGGCGTGGGGGGCCGGGTGGGCAGCCAGAGGCGTGTGTGCTGGGTGAGGCGGCAGCGTGGGGTGCGAGGGGATGGGGGAGTGAGCGGCGTGGGGGCTGTAGGTCAGCGGAGGGGTGTGGATGTTGTTGTAGTACATCACCGGGCCGGACAGAACCAGCTGGAGCAGACTGGAAGGGAAAGATGGAGGGGAAAAGAAAAAAACGGACACGAATTAGTTCAAGCAGGTTTCAAGTCATATTTAACACCATTATGAAGTAAGACCTGCATCTCCACAGAAATGTAGAAACTTCTAACCAACTAAGAACTTGAAACTGGGGCGGAGATTCAGGACAATGTAACAGAGTCAGAGCTACCATGAAAACATATGAAAGCGTTAAAATGGCCTAGTTCAAACCAAGATCTAAATCTAATTATGCATTAAAAAAACAGAGAGAAAATGTCTTACTTGTTGTGAGGGAGTCGTGAACAGATGGCTCTCAGGTCCTCTGTGAAGACAAAAAGGCATCTATTAAAAACTTACTATCATTTGATGTAAACACCAAAGACGCCTCAGATGAACAAAAAGATTTAATTCAATGACTCCAAACTTGAATTCTGTGTACCAAAAAACAGAAACTCTTGTGACTTTATTCTAGAATAAGTTTATTTTTGTAATTTTACCTTTTTTATTTTTTTTGTGTTTCCCCAAAAGAAAGGTTACTAGTTCAGTAAGGTAATACCTTTAGGTACAACTGAATGTTATTGGCTATTTCACTTGAATGGTGAATCAAAGACAGTTTTTGAATGCATTTTAAAGACAAAACATTAAGATTATCCATTGGTTTGACCTAAAGCAGTAGTGGCCTCCCCAGACTCCATCTCTTACCTCTGGAGCAGAGCAGCGCTCCGCTGGCCATCGCCACCTGCAGAGCCTGGGCCAGCCGGTCCAGGGCCAGCTGGGACGCAGCGTGTGTGTCGCTTGTGGATGCGTGTGTGTGTTTGTCGGCCTGGTCCAGGAGGCGAGAGAGCTCGGAAGTCAGGGCTGCCACGGACTCCATTTGAAGCAGCGCTAGGCGACCGAAGAGCCCCTTCTCGTTAAGTATGTTGGGTAACAGCATGAACACCTAAATTAGGGAGAAAAGGAAGAAGAAAAACAGTTTGGTGGTCGTCACTGTTTGGACTGAATGTATACAGTACATTCAGTCCAAACAGTCAAATGTTGCACAGTACATTCAGTCAAATGTTGCACATGTGCACAATTCTGAAGGGCAAAGGGAAAAATAACACAAAAAAAAAAATCACTGAAGAACAACTCAAAACCACTCGTATCGGCTGCACTACACTAAGATTCATTACCATAGCAACCGACTTACAGCTTCATGAGCATATCAGGATCTAACACCATAAAACACGCAAACATTTCCCATACTAAGAACACAACATTTGGATCGTTACAGTTTTATTTCTTCAAGTTCATTTTACAATAATTAATAATCAATCGTCTGAGCTCTGAACATAGCGGTGGTTGATTATCTAATTTAAACATCTGCTCTGCTGACAACCTGTCAGAGTTGATGTGTGGGTCGCCTTTTTTTTAACTCAACCGAAACACCCCAAATTCTGCAGCACACTGACATGTTAAGGTTGTCAAAGTCAAGCTAGCATAGCTGACTTACTTCCTTCTCCTTTGTAATTTTTTTTAATTAAAACTTTCCACTGACCTGTGAGATGTGATACCCTTGGATCTTGTTATATGGCTGTCATAGTGATGACTTTTAAGATTTAGCATGTTGTGTTGACAACTTGACAGCTTAAACCAGCGGTAGTTATCGTCAGCTAGTGGTTTTGTTGCCCTACTGCAGGGAAGCCGGCAGGTGTGATTTTGCGCATGGGACGTCATGTTGCAACATATATTTAATGTTTAACTAGCACACACACACACACACACACACACACACACACACACACACACACACACACACACACACACACACACACACACACCTGAAGAACACTTAGATGTAGAGCAGAGAAGAGGCGCGCCGTGTCCGTCTCACTGTCAGGGCTCCCGTCACTCGCCTGCTTCTTGTCCCGCCTGTAGGCCAGCGGCACTTTGATGCACCAGCGGATCAACCCACCGAGCGGCGTCACGTCCAGGGAGCTGATTGGCTGGCTGCCGGACAGGGGCGAGTTCAGAAAGGTGATCAGGACCAGTCGAGGGTCGTCTTGGATCCACGACACAATCATCTGGAGGAGCTCCATCGGAGGTGTGAGCTCGTCTGGAAAAATGAAAAAAAAACAAAAAACAAAAAACAACACGTGTTGCCGAGGTTGCTAGGTGTTCCGCTGCAATGCAGAGGATTTGATTTCTGCGTGATCCTGATGTACCTGAGGTGAGGTCGTACAGAGTGGTGACAGCTGTGATGAACTGGCAGCAGAAGCGAGGGCTGGCGCTGTGGATGTTGTGAAGGGTGGGTCCAGATCCCGGTACCATGCTGCAGTAGTCATCCACCAGCACCTGCGCCAGGCGGACGCAGTACAAACGATGGGTCCTCTGTGGGCACAACCACAGGCAGGCAGACCGTCAACACTTTCACACGACAGAGTCTTAAGAGTTTTATTCGGGGGCAACAGATTAGAGGGGGCCAGAAATAAAAGCATAGCACTATTTTGATTTTTATTTGCAAAAATAAGCAACAACGTAAATTACTTTCCTTCTTCGTCACAATACTGCTGAAACAATTAATCGGATTAATCGATTATTGAAGTAGTCATCAACTATTTTACTAATCGATTAATCATTAGCATTTATGGGCTCAACAAAGGCAATTAGATAAAAGAACAACATATTGAGAGCAGTAATTAAGGCAATGCTGTACGAAAAATATATACGTTTTGCACTTAAGATAATAAGTAAGTATCTGTTCTACCCAAGTTTCTAAACCTCTTCGAGATTCATCACGATGGATCCGATTAATCGCTCCAGTCCTACATGGACTCCTCACCTGTAGCCAGGTGGCAGCACATTCCAGAATGGGAACCCTGCCCACAGCGACTGCCATGGAGACCAGTTTGCTCAGCAGCGCCATCCGACTCTCGTCCGCCTGGTTTCCTTGGAGATTGAAGAGGGCGGAGAACATGAGCTGGCGCACCGTGTCCCGACTCTGTTCCTGGAAACAGCTGCACATGATCTCCAGGAGCTGCAGCTCCTGCAGAGCACTCATCCTCTGTTGGAAAAAAAAATTAAAATAATTGGTGTTTACATTTTGATGCTGTTGAGTATTTACTCTCCACGACCTTTTTGGGGGAGGGGCTTACCCTGACAGGTGCGTTTCTGTCCTTGGGCGTGTGCAGGATGAACTCCTCGATCAGATCCAGGGTTTTGGAGTCGACCTGAGGGGGCTGCCTGCCCGACTGCACCATGTTGCAGATGTAGATGTCCAGGTGGTAAAGCAGCTCCTTGGCTGCGCTCAGCACGTCCCGAGGCAGCAATGACTGACGGATGTCACCCATCGCAACCTGACAGTGGAACACACACACACACACACCCACACGTTTAATGTCTGAAGATCATCTTTACCGTGCAGATGTGGAGAATAAACAGTCAGCCCCCTAAGGAATGACATGTCAACAGTTTTAAAGTCAATTTCTTCTGGAGAAATGAATCTACAGTCACTTTAGATAAATTATTTGTGTTACAATGAGGCTCGTTTATCAGGTTAAAGTGCCTTTTACACCCACTTGTATTTCTTTATAAAAAATAAATAAATACAATGAAGTAATGTATAGTATGCTTAAGGCAGTATTAAACATACTTGTTATTAAACTCAATTTTTTGGATTTTTTA
Organism: Micropoecilia bifurca; assembly: GCA_903067075.1. Lineage (NCBI taxonomy): Eukaryota > Metazoa > Chordata > Actinopteri > Cyprinodontiformes > Poeciliidae > Micropoecilia > Micropoecilia bifurca. Next base: position 9,406 of record CAEGAF010079500.1, on the reverse strand, counting down.
AAACTGGTTTTATGTAAAATTATGAGTTTTTAAACAACAGAATAGTCTCATTAATCCCACAGTTTGGAGATTCACTTGGTACAGCAGTAAAGTAACAAAATATACACCCAGGGTTTCCCCCAGTGTATTATAAGCATGGCGGGCCATGCTTTGCTAGCCCTGCCGCCAGGCTTAGCGTTTCTGCTGTTCGGGATTCCCCTCGGTAATTTCCCCTCAGAAAGCAGGTGGAGAGTCCACGCTTTATGATTTTCACGGTCATATATGAAAAGCATGATTAGACTTTCTGTTTATATAAATATCGCACTGAATGGACATATGATTACAATGATTATTGGCAACTAGAGTAATTAGTAATCAATGACTTCCTGGTTCCTTGGGGTATAAATATGATGCAAGTCAAATATGATGTAAATCAAAGGCTAATTTATTTTGTCTATTGAGAACCAGGCTGGATGTTAGTTAACTTCCCACAGTGGAAGTGAAAACACTGCAGCTAAAAATGGCATCTTTGGGTCAACAAGTCTCCATAACAACCATTAGATGCTGTCCACGTGCGGACTGTGTTCCTGTTAAGAGTTAAATATAACTGGTTAGTTTGAAATTCTGCAAGAGGCGCAATGATAATGCAAAGTTTACTTTGCTAAGTCAGTCAAAAGTAAAAGCAGCAACACAGTACTAATAAAACAATGCGATAGCCTTATTTTGTAAAGAAATTGACAACTAACGACGCAAACAACAGAAACTAAATAGATGAAAACAAAGTACTCATTTTAATGTCGTGTTATAGAGTGACCAATGCCCACAGAAAGTCCACAGAGTCATGCTTTTCCGTATTTCTGCCGTATTTCTTGACTCGGTCCCTGTCCGTTCTGCTATGCTTACTGTTAGCAAGGGAACAACTAGCGGCTATTTTTCAGCTTCGCGACCAAAACTCACACATGCTAGCTTTTCCTAGAAGACAAACAGACACGTTGCAAACTTTTACCTCTTCGAAGACTCTAAATTCAGGAGAAAAATGCTAAGTGGAGTAAAAATAAATAAAAAATAAAATAAAAATAGACCTCACTAATGGAGAGAATGAACCACTTCCTCCTTCTACGGAAGCCTGCTTGGTATACAAATTACCAGCATTTTCAGAGCAAATATGATAAAATATTAAAATATATTGATGAATATAATATAATAAAAAATAGCATTAGTTAATTAATAATTATTAACAACATAAAATAAATTTAAATATTTTTAGTGGTAAAATATAAAATGAAAAACTACGCAAAACATAAACAAAGAAATAAATCTTTATTTTCCACAATAACTTTAAGTTGAATTTTTAAGAGTCTTTCAATTGTTTTTAAAACAAAGTTTCACCAATTTGACTTTTAAATTATCCTGCACAGCATGCATTTTATTTATGTTTAGCTTTAAACATTTCATCAAGATAATAAAAAATAATCGAAAAATAAATTACTACATTTTTTGCATTTTTTTTAACCCAAAATAAACGTTTAACATGGTTATTTGCTTTATTGTGTGCTACACAAAACATACAACATAAAAAAACGTTTTTATTGCTCTAAGTAACAGAAAATACACACGAATTCAAGTACAAATCTTTTTTTTTTTTTCATTATATATAAACGAGCGCGCCCACGGTATTCACGGAAACGCGCCTGTAGGGGAAAAAAGGAAGCTGTGCGCTGTCGCTGCTGCGCGCTCCCGACAGCACTTAGGTGCTTTGCACTTCGCCGTCCGTCCCGCCAGCTGGGTGAGCTCTAGCATCCCCCAAGATGACAATCAACACCCAGGCTAAAGGAGGGCTGCAGCCGGAGCAAATGTCATGCTTTCAGAAGGTAACCCTTTTCAAATCCGCTAGCTGTTGTTTTTATATATATTTATAGATAAAATATTCTACTGTACAACAGGAGCGAACCGAGATAACTCAACCTTCTATTGTGGGGTATTTTCTATTGCCTCACAATAGAAAATGAATATATCCAAACATGACTGAGCGTGGTTGTGTTTTGTTTCTGAACTCCTAACTTATTGATGAGCGCGTTTAATGCGAGTCTTTTCTGTGTTTCGTGCGCGCGTGCCCTCCCTCCCCATTCGACAGATGGAGAAAGTGCTCGTGGCCATGCAGGACCCTGACATGGGCATGAAGATGAGAAATCAGAGACTCCTCATCACTGTCATCCCACACGCCATGACAGGTGTGTTGTGGAAACACACTTTTGTTTTCTGCCAGCAACCAAAATATGACAACAAAAAAAGGGATTTCAGACCTTCCAGAATATCAGAAATTTAACTTTTTAATTTACATTTTCATGTTTCTAATTTTACAGGCCACGATATAATTACCTGGCTGATTCAGAAATACCACATCTGTGAGGAGGGTGAGTGCTCTGGGTGATAAAAGGTGTGTGACTATAGCTTGTTGTGTGTCATAGGAGGGTTGCCAGGATATGGTGTTTGCTCTCAAGATGAGACAAGGTAGATGTGATTTGTGTGTGTGTGTGTGTGTGTGTGTGTGTGTGTGTGTGTGTGTGTGTGTGTGTGTGTGTGTGTGTGTGTGTGTGTGTGATCCAGAATCCAGGGGTGGCAGTTTCCAGTAAACATGAATAGAGTGAGCACCGCTGGGCCGGAGTTTGATTACGTCGCTTGATGATGTGCGTTTGATTAGTGCTCTCTCGTGGTGGAGGTCCTCAGGGGATATTACCATGCCTGAACTAATTTGAAGGTTGGGGAAAAAAAGGTGTACACTGTTCCTTTTTCACCCTGTATGGACTTAAGAGTGTGAATGAAGGTAATAAGGGGTCACTCAAAATAATAGGTCCCTAAAACTTGAATTTAGCTCAGTTCAGTTTATTAATATAGTGCCAATTCATAACTGCCATCTTCTAAGCACCAAACAGATCCAATTTTTACACAGAACCAGTGACTGTTTCTGATATGGGCAATCACCCAGGGTGGCATCTTATGTAGGGGCGGAATGAGAGTACTCAAAAAATGTTTGTTTTTCAATGCGAAATTCCTCTTTCAGATCAATTAAATCACACAGTCTGATTTAAATGGATTTCATCAAATTTTCATTTGATACTATTTGTATAATTCAGTGCAGTTGAATTCAGTACATGATTTGAATTCAATTCAAAATTCACAAATACATTATTGATCCCAAAGGGAAATTTAAATGTTGTTGTGGCTTGTTCAATTAAACAGTAGTTATAGATGGAGATGTCTGTGGGAAGGATACATCTCCTGTACCAGTATATGTTACAACAAATTTGAGGAAGCCTCTGACTGAAGGCACTGTGTTTTTCAGTGACAGTTTCATAAAGAGGACATCCATTACTTTCCACCAACCATAATGCCTTCTTTTGAGCAAGCAAGTGGTGATAGTGGAAATTAAGTACTTCAGTTTAATCTGGTAGAAAACTAACAGCATATTACCTGATATACACCAACCTTGTGGTGAAACATGGTGGTGGCAGCATCATGCTATATAGGGATGTTGAAAAAGAGGCATTCAACATTTACTAATAACAGGGCAATCCCGAAAATAAGACCTGAGAGCAGGGCGGAGGTTCATTTCCAGGAGGACAGTGAGCCTAAATATACTGCTGGGATGGCAACTGAATGATTTAGATCACAACAATATGGTCTAGTCGAAGTCCAGATCTAAACATTTTACTAGCCCGATCTGAAAACTCTTATGAAGAATTTCTGGGGAGGCGCCACTGTCAGTGGGACTACATACAAGTGAATGAAATGCTATTCAGATTGTCTTTCTAGAAAAACTGCCAAAAATCATGAATGTTTTCTTAATATTACACTTCCTAATGCATATTCTCGTCTTCTTCTATATCTTTATCAGAGGCCCTGCATCTTGGCGAGATGCTGGTCAAATACGGATACATCTACCCTCTCAAAGAGCCCCGCTGCCTGGTGTTACGACCCGACGAGTCGTCCTACCGCTTCCAGGTCAGACCATCAGCTGCATGTTTGTATCCACAGAAAGAAAAGAAAAATGCCTTCCATACGCCTAACTTTAGCTACACTGCCACTTTAACTCTGATAGTATCTCATCTCTGATTTTCACTCCCTCTCCATCAGTCAAGTTCCTAAAGGAATCCCTCATCCATCTGTCAGTGTCTCTTTTTCTTCCTTTATTGTCCATGTGAAGAACGATATCAGTTAAAAAAAAATTAATTGCTGTGTTTTTTCCCAGACTCCTTATTTCTGGACAAGTACCCGGTGGCCCGCCTCAGAGCTGGACTATGGTAGGAAAATCTGTAAGATGTTTTTAAACGTCATACGAAAGAAAAAGACAGAATTGGCACTAATCTTCTCTCTTTTATATTTCTCTTCGATTTTATGTCCACAGCGATCTACTTGGCTAAAAAGAACATCAGAAAACAAGGAGAACTGGTGGAATATGAAAAGGTAGGGACCGTGTGCGGTGTGTATCCTAGAAGCAGAGAATGAGCGTGTGTGATGAATTATGTAGGAATGAGTTTGCTTGTGTCATCACTGCTCTTCCGTCCGTTTCCCCCCACCCCACCCTCATGCCTTTTTAGGAGAGGTACAGTCTGTTGCACAAGCGGATCAACCACACCTGGGACTTTGTGGTGATGCAAGCCAGAGAGCAACTGAGGTACATTTACACGCAGCCGCGCTGCTCCCACGCGCCATTAAACATGCATACTAACTTCCGCTGTGATTTCTGTTTATAGGGCCTCCAAACAGAGGAGGAAGGCCGACCGAATTGTCCTAGAATGTCAGGAGCAGGCGTACTGGCTCATCAACAGGCCACCGGTAGTCTCACCATTAGACCAATACTACTTTTTTTTCTATACTAATAAAATTAGTCTAAAGCAGCAAAAGATGTAGTACCCTTTAGAAAAAACATCATGATTAACCCATGAGGCTTTATACAAACCTGCTCTGGGAAACTTGACTGATTTATGATGACAAAGAGAAGAGTTGATTTCTGTATTTAGGTTTTTGGAACAAAGAAAAAAAAAATACTTTCCAGACAGAGACAGAGAGATTTCTGGAATGGAGCATTCCATACTTGTGGGAAGAAAATGGGCAAGTGCGTGATTTGTAGCCTAATGGATTCTTTATGCTATTTTTTTTTTTTGCTGTAGAAATATCAGTGTAGATATTTAAAGAAAAAAACATTGAAAACATGCTCAAATTAGCTCTGTTACAGGCTGCAGAGCCCTTTACTTTCTGAGCTATTTCACACTGTGCTGTGCTATGTATTGAAATGCTATATTATATTACATGCTATGCTGCATTATTCCATGCTATGTTAGGCCATGTAATGCTATGCTATATTACAGCAAGCTATGCTCTATTATAACCATTCTAAAAAAGCTAAGGTTTCTCTAGTTCCAATTTTGTACTTTGTGCTTGCATCATGTAATTTTTATACAAGTTTATGATTTGTGTTTTTAAAATCCAAATATTCTGCAGTAACTACCTGACTCACTGCTGTTTTTTTAAGCTACAACAGTAGCTATTGAAAAACTGCTAACGACCGCACAATCAGAGGTCCCACTAATGCTCATCCACAGTTCCCCACGTGCGCCTCACAGCATGCAATATTCAGACTGGCTGTTAAAAGCCAGAGCTGACAAAAGCACAGACACAGGAGGAAATAAGAAAATCTCCAGCTTACTTCTTCAGCGCATAAAGCTCCCTTTATCCTCACACAAACACATGCAGAAGAAGAGGAGAGGATTAAAATAAAAAGTGGAGGAAAGACACGAAGGAGAGAGCAGTGAGGTGTAGCAGGGTTTGCATGGGGACTCCATGTTGGTAGACCTTATGAATTAAGGACGAGGGCGCAGGAAAGAGAAAAAAACTTTGGAATTGAAGAAAGAGTTGGTGGCGTGGAAAACAACAGGAAGGTCCAAACTTATCCTATCAGCGCAATACATATCTGTACAAACACACAGCAGACCCAAAATGCTTTATATGTCTAATTGTACACATTTAAAGCAGCATTATGTAATTTTTATTAAAAAAAATATATATTTTTTTTACATATTTGTTGAAACTGCTGCTATGTTGCGACAGTATGGCATTATACATAATCTGTGGGGGTGGGGGTACAATCTATGCTGCAGGTAGTTGTGAATGCTACATCTAGTTAGCATGACAGCATTTTTTTTTCCTGTAATGGCAATATGCTTCTCCGCCATTCACACACTGAGCGGCGTACACGAGCATGACTGACAGTGCCAAGACCTGCCTCCTGGCTCTGATTGGTTGTTTTTGGTTGGTGCATTTCTTCAGACTGCAGTAACGGCTGAAGAAAGAGGAGAGCAGAGGAGACCAATTTTTTCGCAGATTATCTTTCTCATACCATACTGTCATAATGGTTTCAGGAAATATGTAAAATAAAAAAAAAAAAATAATAAAAATATATATATATATCGTCATAAAGGTTTCATCCATAGTTATAATGTTTTTGTTATTATTTTTCTTAGCCCGGGGTGCCGAACATGTTGGACTGGGGTCTGGAGCGACCAAACAACTTCAGCACACGAGTCCCTCTGGTCGGACCCTCATCTTCTCCCCTATTTCAATCAGTTTATTGCATTAGCATTACCCTCTCTCTCTAACTCTGCCGCCACTTTCCTTTTTCTGTTGTTTTTCTTGCTGCTCGGGTTACGTCAAAGTAAGTACTCGAATCATTGACAGCTATTGAATCCACCTGCAAATCAAGTCAGTGCGCAGCCTTAAGCTGACGATGCTGTCTCACTGTCTTCCAGAACTAGAACAGCGACTACTACAAAAGCGAGGTAAATAACGATTCGCTGCAGCTCAGACGTGTCTGTCTGTGTTTGCGTTTATCACGTCTGTCCTCATCCTCAACAGATTGAAACGTCCAGACGAGCCCTCGGAAGAAACCGAGTAAAGTCCTCCGTCTGCCTCGAAGGGTATGTGTCGGTTCGGTGAAGGTCTCCACACACATTCTCACGTGTCCATTAGATCTTATGTGCATAGGGCGCACACGTTCACATGTGCGCCTTATGCACATAAGATCTAATGGACACGCTATTGCTTGAACCAAATTCCTCCACCCACTAAGCTTACTGCTCCCTCCGTAAGAGCAGCTAATGGAGCCTTCCTGGGGCAAGTTGGAATTAGTGGCCATTAACTGCTGCGTTCTGCTGCACTAATACAATAAATCTGTGTGTGTGTGTACGTGTGTTTTTGTGTGTGTGTGGCATGCCTTTGCATCTGTGCAGCTTTGTCAAGTACAGCGAGCAGTACCAGAACCACGATCCCATAATGCAGGGCTGCCTTCCCAGTAACCCCTGGATCTCTGATGACATTGCATACTGGACGATAAACTCAGAAATGTAAGACGAGACGCGATCGTTCCGGTGGAGTTCACGGCTTTTACTGGAACGTAACGAGAAAGACGCAGCCAAGCTAGCTTTTGTTGAAGTTTGGTGACGGTTAAGAACAAAAGAATCTAAAATGTTTCAGTTCTTCATGTCACCACAACCGTCTGGTTGGTCCTATAATTAATAAGCTTTCAGCACGTCTCCTGTGGGATGGTCCTTCCTCCTCCTCCTCCTCCTGAAAGGCTTGGAAGGTTTCCATGCAGTCACTCCAATCTTTAGTTTCCATCACAGATTTCTCAGTTGGATGGATTTCTCCAAAACATTGTCAGAGAAACTCTTATATATAAACATATACATACTAACCCCTGAAATAAATTAAACTTTGATTGATTCTACAAGCTTTTTTTAATTTTGTGAATTTTAACGTTTCTAACCAACTGGTGTTGATACAACTACAGCAATGACAAAGAATGGCCAGTGCATAGAAATTATTCAGTGTACAAACCAACTGATGGACTAAATAACCAATATTGATGCAAGCAACTACAGAGAGTGATTATAGGAAGTGATAAATGTTTGGACAGTTATGTTGTCCATCTTTACTAACTAACCAATTAACTCATTTCATTCCATCTGTACTAACTAACTTACTAACAAACTGAAACTGTTACCAACGTAAGGTCGCACATTACTGTGAAATAAAAGGAAAATGATTCATGGCGCCAATGAGCCAGTCCTCCATTAAACCTTCTATTGCAGGTCTTCTGGCTTGAGTTTCTGCCAGCTTTGCACATCTACGGTCTAACATTCTTGCCAATTCTTATCTATACAATTGCTCAAGTTTTAATGGAGAGGCTCCGCAGGAGTCGGACTGAGGTCTGCAGGTCGACCGAGTCGTTCAGACACGTTGAATATGCTGCTATCCGGAAACCACTCAGCTAATTAGTTCATGTGTTATAGTTGGATGTTCCACATGTACACAAATATTTATAACACACATCAAAGTGTAGGAAGCTTTTGAGTGACAAAAGTCATTTTTTCAAACAGTTTGATCATCTCATGATCTTACTTCTCCGACCTGCAGTCGGACCGTCTTGTCTGTTTGCCTGATGTTCTGTCAGAAGGCGACAACAATGGGGGGAAAAAAAAAACTGTTGTACTAACCAACCAGGAGCCGTCTGATGACGTGACCTGTGGTTTTGCTGCAGAGTGCCCGTTCCCACTCGTCTTCGCGTGGAGCGTTGGAGCTTCAGCTTCATAGAGCTGCTGTCCGACGCCATGGGGAGGTGGGAGTTCATGACGTACCTGGAGAAAGAGTTCAGTGGTGAGAATCAGTTGCTGAAACGCCGGTGAAGTTCAGCAAACCCGGGACAGTCTGATGGAAATGTCCTTTTAGTACTACTTCTACTGATTCTTATAGAAATGAATGTTTCAAATCCTCTACATGTTACTTTAAGTTTGATCTATATTCATAATAGCAGTCAGAGTTTCCTCCTGAAAGTTATTGCCATCAGAGAAAGAAAATGAGTATAACTTCAACACCCAGTTAACTGAAAGGATGACAAACAAAAAATATCAATAGGTAAAGCAAATGAATTGTGATGAAAAACTTCTGCAGAAGAAAAATCCTGAAAAGAAAGGATACGAATGGAAACTGGAGGGAAAAACTACTTAAAGGATTTGTTCATCCATGCAGACACGGCGTATAAAATACTGCCAGAGGCTAGCATTTTCCTCAGAGACCTCCTTATGCTATAAATATATTTTCTTTCCTTCGTCATTGTTTCTGCTCCTCAATGTGTGTGTGTGTGTGTGTGTGTGTGCATGGATGCGTGCGTTTGTGTGGTTACTCTCAGCGGAGAACCTGCACTTCTGGCAGGCGTGTGAGGAAATTAGACACGGAGAAAGTTCCAAGATTATAGAGAAAGTGGAGGATGTTAACAAGTGAGTGGGCACACACACACACATACACACACACACACACACACACACACACACACACACACACACACACACACACACACACACACACACACACA
>CAEGAF010079498.1:0-16854 GCA_903067075.1 Micropoecilia bifurca | reverse complement strand
CCCCCCCCCCCCCCCCCCCCCGCCCCCCCCCCCCCCCCCCCCCCCCCCCCCCCCCCCCCCCCCCCCCCCCCCCCCGCTCTCGGCGGAGAAGGGAAGATGCTCCTGCTGCTGATGGTGCTGATGCTGAGCCCGGGCGGCAGCGCGTCCCTGTAGTCCAGCAGCCGCGCGCAGACGGCGGAGGGACGCTCCTGCGACGCCTCCCGTTATAGACCGTAAGACACAACACATCTGGAGCCCCTCAGCACCCACTCTCACCTCAGGGTTTTATGCAGTAAAGTCCCCCCCCCTCCTCCTCTTCCCGCGCGCGCGCACACACACACACCCTGTCCCTCCTCCTGCTTTCCTCCCGCTGATGGTATTTATAAAGACACAAACACCATCAGTGTGATTGAAACGCTGGGAGCTAGAAAGTGTGTGTGTCTGAGCTCCAAACGCCCATCTGCCTGGATGATAAACCGGAGATGAAGTGACAAGCTAACATGTTCTCAAATCCCAGATTATCATTTTTTCAAAAACATAGAGTCAGTGTTGATTTAGGTTTTTTAAAAAAATTTTTTTTAGCTTAGGCCTACTTCAAAACAAGTGCTGACAGATAGGATATGTACAAATACATATATTTCTAGACAGATAAGTCTAGAAATACATCATTGTTGTATTTTTGGAGAATGTTGCTACAGTAATAATAATTATATGTTTTATTTATAATGCCTTTCATATCTTAAGAAAAGGCTATCAAGTTATAGATGAATTTGACTTAATCTTACTAGTGCAAAACACATTTGTCCGATGATTAACAGTTTGACGTTTTGGGGTCAAATCATTCATGTCCATACATTTTAAGTGAATTTGCTTCAATTAGATTTGTCCTATAACTTGCCATGTTAGAGGAGGGAGTTTATATCCATGTTAGGGAATATAAACTTCACTATGTTTGCTTGGAATTTCCTGTGTCAAACCAACACAATGTAGTGCAAAACTACAAACTGGAAATTATTTAACAAATACAAATCTGAAAAGTGCGACATACCTTTGAAGTGCCACCTTTTGCTGTATTGAAAGACTTTTTAAGTACGTTTCAGCGTTGCACATCAGGCAAAAATAGCTCAGGCTCGTCCGGCCTGGATGGTTAGCGTCTGTGAATGTAATTTGCTAAATTCAGAATTTACGTTTCAAAATGTTTCATGTTTTGTCTCAGGATGTGTTTTTTGAATTATATTTGACAGACTGAAACAAAATAATGTATAACTGGGAGTATTTTTTTTTATAATTGAAAATCTGAGAAGTGTGGCATGCATTTGTATTCTGTTCCCTTTACTCTTACACCCTTAAATAAAATTAATAAAAACCTGTAGTTTAATATAGACATATACTTTGATATCTCATAATTTAATTGGTTAAATGAAATTATGAGGTTTGACCTAACATTATGGTTAGGTCATTACATTTATGTTAAATTCCCTTTACTTCTCAACTCCATCCGACCTTTTAGTGTGATTCAGTTCTTCTGAAAATCCACTTCAGATTTCAACCATTTCATCTGAAAAAAAAACAAACAAAAAAACATTTGAATGTCAGGCTGCTCTATTTCTGTTAGGTGTGAATGAGAGAAAACTCTCAAAAGATACTCACAAATGTCAGGACAGGAATAACAAACGGGCTGTGATTATGAGTAAATCACCGGGGGAGATTATTTATCGGAGCAAGGATTCACGGCCACACGGAGAGTGTGAAGCGATGGCGTGTTGTTCAGAGCTGTGGCCTCGTCATAGTTACCTCGAGCTGAGATACTGCATAAAATATGAGTCTCCCTCACGGTGAGGGAATGTGCATCCGGGTCATCAGAGTGTGTGAGGAGCCCTTTACTGCAGAAAAGTCCTTTTAACCTTAGAGACGATCATTAGGCCAATCACACAAAAATGGAGACATCGCTCTAGTTCAAGATTCCTCGCATTGACTTCACGCACAGCCTGTAATGGATTTTAGAAAGATTTATGTGATTTGAACGGTTCAGAGCGATCCGCTCTGTGTCTCTGAACGTCCTCTGCACTCACCACCAGACTTCTTAGAAAATAAACGCTCGTTTTCCTACAGTTTGCTCCATCTTCTTTGTATTTATAGTACATTTACGGGACAGACTTCCACAAAGTATGTAATAGACAAATTAAACATGGTTTAAAAATATGTTACAAACAAGTTTGAAAATGTGACACCCCTATCTTGAATCAATACTTAGCACAACCATCTTTTGTTGCAATTATTATAACTCTGTAAAGTCTAGAACTTACAGATGTAAGTTTTGCATATCCAGACATTTTTTACCCATGAGTCCTTGCAAAAAGGCTCAAACTGTGGAAGTTTGCATTTCAAGAATCCCAAAACATCAATTTTCAATTTCTGCCACAGATTCTCCATTAAATTTCGGTCAGGTTTTGGTCTGTTTGTTCCATTGTGGTCTTCACAGAACAGCTTATTTTATCCTGAGACTAAATGTCAAACCAACAAGCCCTTTGTGCTCATTAAGTTATTTCTGGAGGTAGTTCATTGTAGTGGGTTATACTTAGAGGAGTGCAACATTTTGACAAACATATTCACATATTCACAGACCATACGCCATACGTTGTGTTGGGTGATTTCAAAAAGTCCAACACAAACACAGATGTTTGGGACAAAAATGTGAGCTATGTGGAACGTTATGATAAAATATGAGCTGACACTAAATGCAAAAATCTTCAAACAGTGTAAAATTGACCAGCTGTTGTCTCTGAAGGATTAAATACAGTCTGGGATGAGAAACAACTGGAAAATCATTTATGCAACTTTGGCAAATAATGAGTTGCAGTCTGAGAAGGCATTGATTTAACACTCAGATCCAATTACAGAAAATCTCAATCAAAAACTTCACTTCTATGTAGTTTCATTTATGTTTAATTGATCTTTTTACACTCTTTTGCTGTTGTTTTATTTAGTAGTTTTCATTTAACCTTCAGCCTTAACACACACACACACACACACACACACACACACACACACACACACACACACACACACACACACACACACACACACATCACTACTTCAAGGATACAAGACTGAATATCACAACTGCTGCAGAAAAGATCTTTCAGTAGAAATTCCAGCTAAAAAGCGCTAAAAAGGACAAAGTTGATGAGTTTGAGTCTTTTCATTTTTCTTTGATGTGTTATATCCACTTTCCTGGTGCAAGCAACAGTTTGAATTGTCACCAAAGGAAGCGATTCTCTCCTTCAGGAGGCAACACTTTGCAAAGCTCATGCTCCCCGCAAAGCTTGTGGGAAGCACCGCACCAAGGTTACCTACACTCATCATGCACATGACTGTCAGATTAAATTTGGGCTTCAAATGATACATTGGAACCATGTTTTTTAAAATTATTTTATTTATTTATTTTTGCATCATCCAACTGCAGTGAATTTGAGAAAAAAAAAATTGGCACAAATTAGTTGTAAATTTTCTCAAATCACCACGAAATCAGACTAATACACATATGCACTAATATATGCATCTATTCCCATAACTATTTTTTTTATGTCTCTTATCAAGTTTCGCCATGACCATTCACTACCTGACCTCCTCACATGACCACTGTTCTTGGCTGAATTTGTACATTTATAAATTCAATGGTTTCCTGGTATAAAGCAGACCTCGGATCTGTCTTTTTTTCTTTTTTTTTTACAGAGGTTGAGTCATGGACTTTGGAAAATACATTCCAGATGCTTAATTTCAGCCTGGTTAATCTCTTCTGGAACCAGTTTTGATGTGTTTTTGGATAATTGTTCTGTTGGAACTCATGACTGAACCACTAAATTGTTGATTTAAAGCAGGGGTGTCAAACTGAGTTTCATTTAAAGGGCTGGCTGAGCCAAAATGCATCAATAAAACCCATCAAACTGTTAAAATGTTAATAAGTAGCTGTCCGTCCAGGATTTTATGATTGTTTTTGTCAGGGGGGTGAGGGGGGTTGTAATCAAAATCACAGATTTTGTGATGCTAATTTCAAAATTTTTGTAAGGAATTTGTCTGATATGTGTGCTATAGTCCATGACTTTAAATGTGACTCTTTATTCCTTGCTGTAACTATAACTCGACATCAAGTAAGGCTGAGGCAACGAGTCAATTAAGCCCAATGTTTTTGATGAATTTGAGAAAAAAATTTTCAGTGAAATCATAAAAAAAATGTGGAGATCAGTAGATTATGTGGGAATTTTGCAAATTTGTGATGGATGTAATTTGGAGTCGACATATAAAAAGTTACGGCGGTTCAGATTTGGCCTTGAGTTTGACACATGTGATTTAAAGTGAAGTGGAAGAAATTGAAAGAAGTTCTAGCGTTAATGTGCAGTTCTCTAGAACATCTGGCAGAAAGTGGGCCCAAAGGTTTGAAAGCAGGTTAAAAAAAATATGGTTGCATGTTTTAGGAGATCATTGAAAGAGTAAAAGCATGTTCCTGTGTGTCAATTTTATGTAAAAAAAAAAAAACAATTAAACAACCAGAGTCCGACAGTCCAAACAAATATCCAAAGAGGAAGAAGCAGCTGTTTTGTATATTGTATTTGCATTCACATCACAGTGACCTTTTCAGGACATATCTCCTAAAAGTGACAGAAACTACATCGGAGAGTTTCAGATTAAAAAGGACAAGAGACGCCTGTGAGGGTGTAACAGTCAAGCGCCAAGCTTGAGTTTTGGATCCATGTAGATCAACATAGCGTCGTATAATAAGCTGGGCAGTGTTAACTTTGCACAGCCCAGTTTTTGGCCTGCACATTAGCAAAAGTAGGCTGAACTCTCACCTCTGACCTCTGGAATTCAAACCTTGCTGTACACACACAGCCTTAGCTGGGTAGTGGTTTGAGGAAAATTTGTTCCAATTTTTTGGACTGCCACTTTAAAGGCCAAGTTTGTGACACAAAGCCAGCTTTTCTAAATTATCAGAACAATTTCTGCCAATAACAGTCAAAAGTGAATCCCAGATTGCTCCATAAACTCCTGGGTAGACACAAAAAAGCTTCCGGTGTTTTCAGTTTAAGTGACATTCATCCAAACCTACATAAACCTCTGACCACCTTTGTAGCTCCACAGCTTAACCAAATTTTATCTCAGAGTATTTTGAAGTTCAGTTGCACAGTCTGTATTCTGTAAAGGATGGTGTAACATTTATATAATCCAAACTGGATGTTTTAAAGTTGATCTGCGGCTCTGTCTTCCTCCACAGGGCTCACTCACTCTGACCTGGACCATGAGCAATGATCTGCCTGTTCTGACAAGTCTGACAGAGAACTCCACTGTGAGTACGCTGCGTATCCAGCAACACATGCTGTCCACACCTTCAGATGGCACGGGATCTTGATGTTACACTTGGAGAAACTCTCACGGTGTTTTCTGAATCCCTGCTGGGTTTCAATCAGGGTGGGAACTGCGGAAAAAGGCATGTTGGAGGAAAAACAGTGTTCCAGGTGTTGGCTTCAATCTGCGGGTGCTGCGGGGGTGACGGGCGGATGCAGAGCTGATGGGAAACCAGAAACTGAATACGGTTCTGGATGGATGAGAGAGAGAGAGAAGGAGTCTGAGCTGGTTGCTCTGATCGCCGGTCAGCTTGAGTTCTCCGTGGAAACGGAGAATGGACAGAAAGATGGCTTCACTGCTCCGCCTGATTGATGGGGCTTTGCTTCCCATTTGGCTGAGTTTGTAGAAACAGCAGGTTTCATTAAGTCACGGATGCTCCGACACACACACACACACACACACACACACACACACACACACACACACACCAACACACACACACAAACACACACACACANCTACACACACACACACACACACACACACACACACACACACACACACACACACACACACACACACACACACACACACAAATGTAATCATGGTTGTTTCAAACACAAATATGCTGTGCTACCAGAGATTTGGTTAAACACAACATTGTTTCTCCATGTGACTGCAGTAAAACATTATTTAATGACTTTTTTTGGTAACCAATCTTCACCAGAGTTGACCATAAGTGCAAGGACGCCTTGTTCTGTATTTCAGTTAATGATGTACGTTTCACTTTAGTTTTCTGTGTAAAGAAGCGAAATTGGTTCAAATCTTTAAGCCACATATCAAACCACTTAAAGCTTCTTCTCTTGCCTCACGGTTGTGGGCTGCTGAATGTAAAACGCTTTGTTTCATCTTTAACTTGGTTTAAGTTAACATGTTCTGACTTGAGGGTATTTTTTTAGAGGCATATTGAACAAAAAAATGTGTTTATGGGTGTGACCACACTTATTGCCAGCCCGGTCTGCTTTCTGAAGTAAAAAAAGGAAAGGTTTTGTTTTTTCACCCTGTCTTATATCCAGTGACTTGATGCTGTTAGACGGATCCTCTGGGTGTCCGAATGGTGGTTCTACAGAAGAACCTCAACGCTCAGGCCTGCAGGCAGAGTTTCTCTTTCCCACCCATATTTTATCAGAATTCAGATGGATCTATTGCCGGTTGGTTCTGCTTTATGTTGGAGTCATGGTGATAGACATTGGAAACAAGATATATACTCTGTATTAGGAGACACATTATTTCTCACTGCCTGAATTAAATCAAACTAAACTTGAACTGTCTTTGTTCAAGTTTAGTTTGGATTAGCAAAGACATTTCTCATGTGTTGAGCCATAAAAATGAGCAGTCAAGGCCTGAAGAGCCACACAGTGAGGAAGAGGAACATAAGTTCAAATGAAACATAAAAGCTAGAGAGGAATTTATGGGTGAACACCAGAAGAAGTAGCTTCATTTTTGGAGACTTGTTCTCTGGTTTGAAGAAAGTCCAACTGAAGTGTTTGGCCATAAAGCATCATGCTTTCACGAATTACTGATTGGTACATTTCACAAAAATGGATGGCATCGTGTGTCTTTTCACAAGTAGTTTGTACATTTTTGGTTTCAGCTGTCAGTGGAGACACAGTCATTTTCTCTCTTATTTGAAAGATGTTTGAAATGCAGCTGCGGTTCACACCATTATTATCCTGAAGTCGTTTTGCACTCCACCAGGAACTCCTGGGCTCTTCTCTCCCCTCTTGAGCCTCTCTGGATAATTCTCTTTATACATCTTCATCCATTAGCCAAGATCAAACATTTCAATTGATTAATATTTTTTTCGTGCGGGCAGAAAGAATCCAATTATTCTCCTCTTTCCATTGAAACTGACATTCGGAGAAGAGCCAGGAAAGTCGTCAGTGGGGATTGCTCATGTGCGTTGGCATCCTCCGCCTCCTCTTCCTCCTCCGATTTCCATTTTTAGCCTGCAAAGGCCTCATTTCCCTCTCATTGAGAAGAGTTTGGAAATTGAATTAAGGGTCTTGCTGACGTTTCGATTAGCATCCCCAGGCCTGCTCAGCCGAGACTTGGTGTATTAATCAAAAGAGAGCAGTTGGTTGTGAGCGTGTGTGTGTGTGTGAGCGAGCAGGCGGTGTGTATCTGGGTGTGTGTTTGCAGCGAAGAGGCAAGGACTTAAGAGTCCTCCAGTGCTGATTCCACTCATTAAATATTATGGTGCTTACAGCTGACAGCGTTAACACCATAAAGAGAGTCCTCACTCGCTCTTTAGAAAAAAAAAGAAAGTCAATCAATTACAGTCCAGGCAGAGTGAATCCTGCCACCATGTTCCCTTAACAAAACACAGCAGTGGAGAAATGCATTCCTCTGCCAGGCTTTGATGGTCAATGAACAATATTTATAGATAAAAGATCAGATATTCAAGTTTAGATTCATGAGCTTCAATGTGTTGCTCTGTTTCTGGGTATTTTTACCTTCATCCTTCAGTCTGGATGTTGTTGGTTTGGAGTCCTTTGCAGAGCATTTAGTTTGAATGCACAGAAAAAGGAAAGTGTCCAGAAAAGGAAAAAGGAAAACCAGGGATCTGTCCCAGCCCACGCACAGCTGGTAACAGGATTACACTGTGTAATTTGGTAAAATTTCTGCCCTGATGGAAACAAATGTATCTCACTCACCCTCTCGTGGGAGGCCAGCGACTCCAGCGTTCTGTGCAGCTCGCATTTAAACAGGATTTAATTAAGTCCTTGTGACTTTATAGCACTGATTTGCTGATAGTTTTCTTTTTTTTTTTTCAGAATATGAAGTACGCTTGTGAGTGAATTCAAAAGGAATATCCACAACCATTTTGGCATTTTGTCATTTTAAAAAGACAATGATCTGTGTATTTTATTCCTTTAGACCTACACAAACGTTGCATGCTGTACCTGCAAAGTTTCAAATCTCAAGAAGGGTGGTATGCATTTTAATTTTATGGTATCCAAATAAAATAAAATTTGGTGCCCCAAATAAAATCCCCCAGCAACCAGAAGTCGCCTGATTTTCCTATGAAGACGGTTTGTTAGAGAGCATTAGGGAAGCAGCAACGTCATGAAGGACGAGGAAGAACAGCAGTTTAAAGCACCTTAGGGTTAGAAAACAACATCCACAACAGCAAACCTACCAAGACATGTACGTCCATCCAGTCTGACTGGTTGGACTGGAAGCTGCTGCTCATACAATTCCCATTGCAATACATGGTGGTGGTACCATCGTTCCTTGGGATGCTTTCTTCAGCAGGGGCCTGGAAGCTGGTCAGAGTAGAAGTGAAGATAAATACAGGACAGTCTTGGGGGGGAGGGAAAAAATAGGCCAGCAATCCTAAACATACAGTGAGAAGTACGAGGGAGTAGATTAGATGTAACGTCCTAGTCAAAGTCCAGTCCAATGTCCAAAGCTCACCAAAATGTCCTCTATGTTTTGCTGTTCAGACTGGAACAGAAAACCACGATGCATATCAACACGCACTGCGACATTTTCCTGCTGCAGCCAATGTTTATGAAATGAAATGTAAAACAGCTGGAAGCTGTATAGTATTTATGTAGACTATAAAGACGTTATAGTCCACAATTATAATGGATTTCTCCCCCTTTCTTAATCGCTCAGCAACAGGATGTGCCCGTGTCGACTGGCCCGACGGAAAACTACGTGCTGCTGCTGGTGCTGCTGAGCGTCTTCGCCAGCGGGACGCTGGTCCTGCTGTCTCTGCTGCTGCTTTTCTGTCACCGCTGCTGCTTGGGTGGACGACGCTACTCCAGGTGGGTCCTGCCAGAACCAGGTCGGTGTGGATCTACATAACGTGGCAGAGAGCATTTCTCCTTCTGTGCTTCAAAAACAGAGTAAACGTAGCTTCCTCCCCGCAGAGCGAGCGATGACCCTGAGAAGACAAACACGACTTATGCTGAAGATTCTCAGCCCACGCAAGGTCAGAGCTGCGCCGTTTTGTTTTCCAGTTTCACACATGCTTTCTGGTTCATCACAGACCTCTTTTTGTTCCTCTTCGTCGGCGCGTTCTTGTCGCTCAGAGATCACAATTCGCCTGGATGAATCAGACGCTCTTTCGGCGTCGAGCTGTCACGATGGAGAGTCGGACCGATTCGTTTCCACCGGCTCCACGGGCCGCAGAGTGTCCTTCAACGAATCCGCGCTGTATGAGCAGGAGAAAAACACTCAGGAAAAAGGACGCAGGTAACGTCCACTTGAGCAAACTTGGGTGTTCTTCCCTCTTTGGCGGACGGAGATCAGACGCTTATGCCTCGACCTCAGGTACACGCTCACCGAAGGAGACTTCCATCACCTGAAAAAGGCCCGGCTGACCCACCTGCACCTGCCTCCCGCTCCGGGTGACCTGAAGATACTCACCATCATGGAGTGCGACTCCACGGAGAGCAGCACCATCAACATCAGTGAGACTCCGGCTCCTAAGCTGCCCCTCAGCATCTACCAGGTAGCTGAACATCATCAGGTCGGTGAGCCGCCACATTTCGGCCTCTGATGCAGTTTTCCGTCTCCTTTTCCCAGCCTGTGGAGAGAAGAGTCCCTGACTGGTTGGGACAGAGCCTGAGTGGGGGGCTGCCTGGAGATCCACACCACTCCACCGTCCTGGACCAGAGAGACAGGCAGTCCTCTTCTGTCCTCAAGTCCCAGCGCTCTCAGACGGTGAGTCTTTAATGAAAGTCGTTTTCATTTGAAGTTCATACTTCGAATGAATCCCTTGAACGTCTAAGGAGACTTCACCACTGTTCATCTTTTGCTTGCTTTTGTCGTTTGTGTGTAACTTTGTTTACACACGAGTGAAGATGGCTCCCTCACCTTTTTCAAATCAGACAGAATTGGTGTCAATCAACTCGACTACGTTTGTGCTGGTTTGTGCAGAAAGCATTTTTGTTTGTTTGTGCTGCTTTAAATGTAAAAGTTTAGAGATCAAACGGTTATTCAGCCCCCCACTTTCACCAAATCAAAATGACCTTTAAACTTTCATTAATGACTTTAAAGCCAAAGCAGCACAAACTAAAAAATGTAGCTGCACAAACCAGCACAAACGTAGTCGAGTTGATTGACACAAAGTTTGTCTAATTTGAAGGTGTGTGTGGGCGGCTGATTGAAATTTCATGACCTCTGGAAACATTTCTTAATGTGCTTAAAATGAAAGCAGCACAAATGAAAATTTTGGTTGCACATACGAGCACAAACAGTTGACACCCATTGTGTCTGATTTGGAGAAGGTGGGGTGACCAACTTCACTCGGGTTTTGCTGACACATTTCAGCCTCTGATGCAGTTTTCCAACCAAGGAATATTCTTTATTACACCACATTCAATGAAGTTGAAATCCAACTCTAAATCTAAGCTAACCTTTCTGTTGCATATCAGTATTTATAATGCAAGACGGAAAAGAAAACATGAACAGCAGAAATCCAAGAGTAGAGAACCCTTTTCATTCTAAATCTCAAGAAAGTTTAAGTTTGATGTAGGATTTTCTCCATTAAAATTTTTATAAGATTTTAGATGCTGGGATGTGACTTAATATTAGGTAAACATGTATGAAACCCCCAAATATCTATCAGCTGAAAATGAGAAATGGGCCGATGTCAGAGACTGATGGTAGATGGCTAAAGGAAGCATCTCAATGAAGTTACTTAGTTTGTCATACGATTGTCGTACGGCTGATGAAGCTGATCAAACTCAACATCACGTTTACTGTGAAATCTACAGAGACTGTGAAGCCATCACTAAGACATGCAAGGGAAATGTTCTTTATGATTTGTGGAGATTATAAACAAGAACACCAACAATTCTCGCGCCTTATTTGCCACAGTTGACAGGTTCACAAACCTTCTTGTGATTATATCCCCTGAACTCCAAAAGTTAAAAAAAATTAGAGGGTTAATCTGCACATCATGTCATATCTCTTTGAAGATGTTGCATAACATCCAATGTCTACCAATTGTGGTTTTGGATCATTTTTCTCTTATGAAATATGATGTAATTAAGTTGCGAGAACACAGGGAACATTCTTTGTTACATAGTGAGACATAAGTCACGGTTGTACTTTATAAAACTTGACCTTGCTTCATTTATTTTGTCTGTACTAGATCATTAGCTGCTAATTATCTGTTAAGCTGGTCTGTACTGAACTCGGTTTATTTCTACAGTGGAAACAAATCCACTGATTTCAAATACAAAGTGAAACTCAGTCGCCTGCTAGAGGCTCAGAGCTCTGCTGCTGCATCAGTCATCGCTGCAGCTGAGTGACAGCATGACAAATGCTGTCCCCTGAGGACTCTGACTCTCATTGTCGCCATCCATCTCAGCCGCATGTCCTTTCTTAATGCGTCTCCACCTCCCCTCCATCCTCCTCTGCCTTCATCTCTTCTGTCAGATGGAGGCCATCGGAGACAGGGGCGAGGCCGAGAGCGAGTGGGGGCCGAGGGGAGAGCCGGCTCAGGCCCCGGGTCCGACGTCTGTCCTGCACTTCCTCTCCAAACTGCGGCGACATGCCAGCCTGGAGGGGGCCGGGCCTTACTTTAGGAGGTGGAAGTTCGACACCAGCCATCGGGCCGCCAGTCTGGACGCCAAAGGTTTGCGTGGATTTGTGGAAACACTAAAAGTTTTTGGGAAATAGATATGTATTTAAAACGAAATGAAAACTAAACTTTAAACTGATTTCAACTGGTTTGAAAGGAAAGATGAGACGTATTCAGAGCTATACACAAAATAAAAGATTAAATTGTTTATGCTTGTCCCAATGAAAATAAATGCAAGTTGTTAAATTAATAAATAAGTGCATTTATTATCATTATGTTAATCAAATCTACGAGCTGATAAACATGTGAAATTCATTCATTAAAAAAAATCATTAAATATTATGAGCATATGTAATTATAATGGTATTAAGTGATTTCATGGTTCCTGTGTAACACTGCACCATGAAATGATTTGTCACTGCAGCTCTTGAGATCTGTCTGACCTCTGATTGGTTAATCTGTAAAGGAAGTTACAGCATCATCCAGCTCCAATAGATCAATTTTATTTATATGACACATTTTCAGCAACAAGGCAACTGAAAGCTTTAGATGAATTAGAGGAAATGCAAACAAAACAACAAAAGAAAAGCAAGAGAAAGATGAAAGTATAAAAAGTTTACAGAAAGGTAATCACATAGAGCTACATTTTGGTTCCCCATGTTTAGTAAGAATAAGAATCGATTAACTAGTCGGGGTTTCACTGAATAGTGACACATTTGGCACTAAATGGATATGAAGATGTGTGTGATTTCCTTCTAGGTTCCCCAAAGAGAAAACCTTTTCAGAGACAGAGAGCAGCAAGTGAAACCACCGACCACACCGATGAAGACTCCTCTCCGTTAGGAGATGACGCCTTTGAATCTTTCCCACATATTCCCATCCAGACCAGCGGCCTCCAGTCCCTTTCCGCTGAGACTCTGCCTCATCCTGAAACAGCTCCTACGTCCTCTGTCTTCCTCAGGAGGTAATTTTCTCCTTACATAACAATGATTTCAACAAAGTCAGGTTCTGACTGCATGTTCTCTCCTGTGCAGGCTAAAGCTGGAGGCCATGGTGGAGGTAGGTGGCAGCGCCACCAGCAGCAGCAGGAGAGTCGAACTCTGTCGCCCATCTGATCCCGCTCTGGGTCAGGTTGAGACCGCCGTCAACGGAACCGGAGCGGAACAAGAAACGGCGTTTGGAGCAGCGATAAGAACCAAAGCAACAAGAAATGAGTCGGAGTCTGCGGAAGATGACGACCTGTTTGGTGTGGAGCAAGGACCCACCAGGCGGGACCGGTTTGAAGAGCTGTTGAGACAAACCGAGGATGCAAAAACAGACGTCGGCACGGCTGGTGTGAGAAAAAAGAACGATGCGGGGACAGATGAAGGAGACGATGCGGCATTGGGAGCCGTGGCCAGAAGGAGGACAGACTCAGGCTCGTCTCCGTCTTTCATGATTCGCCAAGAGAGCTCAGAGGTGCCCCCGTCCCTCTACAGAGACATCTGGAGCCTGAGAGCCTCTCTGGAGCAATATGCGTCTTCAGATCAGAGCAGCACCGATCGCGAGTCGGTCCGCAGTGACGCAGACAGCGTCTCATCCTTTGGCGGTGCAGGAGCTCGCTCGGGCCTGGACACCTGCCTGTCGCAAGACCTGGACGACGAGCCTGAGGGAGACGGGGAGGCAGAGGGCGGAACCAGAGGGGCGTCAGGGGGAGATGGAGAGACAGGGAATGGAGCTGGAGGAGAGGCAGAGGGAGGAAACAGGAAGTTGCTTCAAATGGACAGTGGTTATGCCTCTATTGAAGCACCATCCAGAGCCCCTGAAGACATGAGGCTGTTTGGGACTCCTGGGGCCCCTCGGGGGAAGACTGCATCTGAGAGGAGACTGTTTTTTACCAGCTCTGGGAGGAAAGGCTCAGTGTGTGAGAGCGTGGAGACCAAGTTGTTTCAGGAGGAGCTGGAGGACCAGATGGCCCTCAGCGCAGACACAGAGGACAGACTAAAGCAGAAATCTCAGGGTGACGGTCTTTCTCACACCCTTCAAGAGCCATATCAGCTACTGAAGTCCCTCCATCCTCAGAAGCCTCCAGAAACACAAACTCAACTCATTTCTCCGTTGGTGAGCCCGACCCTACAGCCCCCGAGTCCTCATCGATCCCGTCTCCGTCGCCGTGACTACAGCATAGACGAGAAGACAGACGCGCTCTTCAACGAGTTCCTTCGTCACGATCCGCGCTTCGACCAGCAGGACTCTCCGCTGCGCTCCAGGCACAGGTCCAGGGTTCACCTGCGGAAGCAGTGGCAGAGACACAAGCAGTACAGCGACCCGGGTTCGGCCTCGGGGGGAAGGTACTCGCCGTCTCTAGAGAGACAGAGGTTCACCCCGCTGAGGAGGGGGGACAGCGCAGGCTACCCGCTGGACACCAGGTACCACAGCACCCTGTCCAGAATAGCGAGCGCTGCCGATGAAGAAGCCAGCGAGGTCACGGCTTCTGAGGAGGCGGCAACGGAGAGAGAGGAAGATCCGATAGGAGAGGCAGCTGCAGGGCGCGAAGGAGCAGACCCAACGAGAAGCGTCTCCTCAGAGTTGGCTGGGGAGACTGATGGCTGCCAAGTGTCCACAAGCAAGGAGTCGGGAAGCACGAGCAGAGCTCTGTCAGCGCAAATGAGCCACATGGACCCCAGAGTGGACAACAGGAACAACAACAGCAGCCAGGCCATTGTGTCAGAGGTCTCCCTGCAGGCCCAGAGCAGCTTAGCAGACAAGCTGGTGGCGTCGGTGGACGAGAGACTCTACGGCGGGCTGCGCCGCGCGGAGAAGGCCCGACAGGCGGGGTCAGAGGTCATCGTGACGCACACTGCCTCACCGGGGTCCAATCCCACATAATCCCCCTGTCGTTGTATTTATCACAAAATTACAATAAGTCAAAACATCATCACGTGTCGGGCATCTCTAGCAGCATTAGCATTAGCTTCCAGCATTAGCATTAGCTTCCGGCTCGTCCGGTCACAACCGCTGTCGACGTCCCTCCGTCAGTAACCAGAAAACCCGTCGCCGACATTCAAAGATGTAGATGCATTTTTAGAAAACGTTAGTTTCTGACCTACCTGTGACTTTTCAGCATGCTAAGTCCAAGCTACGTGTCTGTGAATAGTGTACAGTTTTAACTTCTACGAGCACTTTGATGGGATGAAAGCTACCGCTGGTGTTTGTCAGCCATTTCTCTCATGTCCTCCTCAAGTGTCCTTGTTTGTCTCTGCCGTCATGAGGGTGAAAGGTCGTGTGACAGAGCGGCCGATTCCCCGGTGAACCGCAAATGTCCTCACAGCCCCTTGGCTTTTACACTCACAACCACAAAATTGTGTGTTTAGGTGGAATTTTACGACAGACACACATGAAGGAGTGCAAAATTTGATTTTATCTTTTAAAACAAAACTCCTTTTGAAACGAATAAAAACGCTATAGAACCAGAGAGAACAAATGAGAACATTAATTTTCAATTCCTGCCACAGAATCTCAATGGAATTTAGGTCTGGATTTGACTCTACGATTAAGGTCCTCTGACAGGGTTTAGCTAAAGTCAGTGGTGTGCAACACATGTAGGCCAAATTCAGCTGTAGTCTATAACAAAATGAAACAACCAAGCTTCTCCAGAGTTACCACGCTCCTCTTTACTGCTTTTATGAATGATGTTCCCCTAATATCCTTGTAACAATCCACAGATACCATCAAATAACAGCAGGATTCATATTGAGAATAAATCAGCCACAGTTGGACTATGGTATTAAGGAGAAAACCTCTGGAGACGATTATTTGCACTCGGTTTTTATTTCTGGCTATTTTTAATAATTGCACACCAGGTTTTAGATCATTTTTTCATTTCATTTAAAATAAATTTAAAATGCAGTAATTTGTGCTGTCTATCGCATAGAATTTCAATAAAATATAATTTTGTGGTTGCTGCACAGTGGCAGCAAGAAGGTTCTGGGTTCGATTCCTGGCCCCAGTCTTTCTGCATGTTCTCCCTGTGCATGCATGGGTTTTCTCCGGGTACTCCAGTCCAAAAACATGGTTAATTGGCCTCTCCAAATTTCCCCTAGGTGTGAGTGTGTGTGTGCATGGTTGTGTGTCCCGTCTGTCTCTGTGTTGCCCCGTGACAGACTGGCGACCTGTCCAGGGTGACCCTGCCTCTCACCCGGAATGTTACCTGGAGACAGGCACCAGCACCTCCCGACCCCACTAAGAGATAAGGGTGTAAAGAAAATGGATGGATGGATGGATGGATAATTTTGTGGTTGTAAAGTTTTAAAAAAACAAAAGCGGTGTGAATATATTTGCCAGTCACTGTATGAAGAACAATACCAAACATGTTTACAGCTGCCCTCTTTCATTAACACTTTATCAGCCGACCTGAAGATATCACTATAAAACCAGATGGAAAGCAGAAGATGCAGTCAAATAAAAACAAAAATGTGTGAGCAGTTTTGCATTTGCCCCTTATATTTAAGTTGTGTTTATTTGTTAGTCATCAGTTCTTGTTATGTAGCACGACTGAGGAGACGGCGTTCAGGCGTGGGCTTTAGTGTATCTGGGACTCTTTGGAGGGAAGACTGACGGATGATGCTTGAAGTGAGTGACACAGAAGCCTCCAAGGCTTTTAAACAGATTGCTCACGGAGGAGTTCAGGCTGTCACATGCTGAAAGTAATCAGAGGTGGCATTGCCCTGCGCCCAGGAGAAAACAAAATCATTAACACTCTGTGTAAGTCCAAATAAAAATGCGGGAATAATCTGTTTTTCTCCCTAAAACAAATCTTGCAGAGTCTGATAGTTTATTTCTTTTCAGTGTGATTGTGCCCTGCAAAAACTCCCCAGGGTGGGGGGGGGGGGGGGGGGGGGGGGGGGGGGGGGGGGGGGGGGGGGGGGGGGGGGGGGGGGGGGGGGGGG
>CAEGAF010079478.1:0-31365 GCA_903067075.1 Micropoecilia bifurca | reverse complement strand
TATCTTTAAAATGATAGCGGCACAAACGAAAATTTTTGCTGCACAAACGTAGCACAAATGTTTGACACCAATTTTGTTTGACTTCATAAAAGTGGGGGGGGGGATTGGTTGACCTTTTGACCTTTACACTTTCATTAATATCTTTAAAGCCAAAGTAGCACAAACAAAAAATTTTGCTGCACAAATGTAGCCGAGTTGATTGACACCAATTTTGTCTGATTTGAAGAAGGTGGGGGGCTGGTTGACCTTGGATGACCTCTAGAAACATTTCTTTATATCTTTAAAATGATAGCGGCACAAACAAAAAATTTGCTGCACAAACGTTTGACACTAATTTTGTCTGATTTGAAGAAGGTGGGGGGGCAACTTCACCCAGATAGGTCGCATTCATCTGACCTGAACGTCATCGATACTCGACCAACGTAGCTATTCTGCGTCCAGAAACGCCCAACTGGGAAGAAAAGCAGCAACCATGTCGGACGATAATGAGGATTAAGTTGTTAATGTGTTGACTTCTGTCGGAAAACGACTTCAAAATCGCAAGCTAAGCTCCACCGTTAGCATCCATGTTTTCGTTGGCAAACACTGAGCACTTCTTCTTTACAGCGGTCGGCAAAACACTGCACACGCTATTGCGCCCTCTACTGTGCATGCGGGACACTTTCTGGTCGTTTGCAGTTCAGACTGGAGATCACATACAAGTCGCATTTATTTGGAAGGGTGAACGACCACGGCAATAAATCCGATTTGACAAGAAATCAGAACTGGGTCACTTTTGGCTGCAATGTGAACGTAGCCTTATTGTCAAACAGCTGGATGTCCTTTTATTTAAATTGCTTGGGTTGTTGTTAGAAGCAGCTGAGACCCAAATGGAGGCATAAAGATGTTAATTTGGCATAATAGATCCCCGTTGGTCTAAAAGTGGGTTTGAAGAGTCAGACTGAAGTCGTCCCGTTTACGTCCGCGGTCGGCCCGTCCCGGCCGGCGCCCTGCCGCCGGAGCGAGTGGAGGGCCACAGCGCAGCAGCCTCTCAGCAGGGAGCCGATGTGGTAGGCGGGCACGACTTCCTGCGGCGCCCCCCGGCACAGCCACGCCATGGTGGGAACCACCGGCATCGCCAGAGCCAGGAGGTCCACCAGGAAGTAGCGGCTCCAGTGCGACAGCTCAGGGGGACGCCTGTCCTCACCTCCCTCCGCTTCGTCCTCGTCAAACTCCAGTACAGTAGCTTCCTGTCTAACAGGAAGTTGCTCCACTGGCTTGGGTTGGTGGGTGTGGGGCCCTGCCAGCAGCTGTCTGATATCCTCAGGTTTGAGGGCAGCAGTGAGATCAGGAGGAGACAGCAGAGGTAAAGATGTTGACACTGACCGTGGATCCGAAGGGGTGACCTCTGGTTTCCCTATGGAAATGACGCTCAGCTGTTCGGCGCTGCTCTCCTCGCTCAGCCAGGTCTTGGTGGGGCTGCAGCCCTGAGACCGGACCTCCGGTTTCTTCTCCGGGACCGGGACCGGGACTGGGACTGGGACTGGGACCGGGGCGGCGGCTGATGCTGCTGCTGCTGGAAGCGGCGGCTCTTCTTGAGGTAAGTGAAGGAACAGGTGATGATGCGGGAGGTAGGCGTGTCCGCCGCACCTGCAGCTGCCGCTGAGCGAGTGGCAGGAGTGGGACACGGGCAGAACGGCGCCGCCGCCGCACAGACGCTCGCAGGTGGCCGAGCGGGAGACGGCCGGTCCGGGCCGGAGGTGGTGGGCCTGCTGCGGCAGCTGCTCGGACAGGAGCGCCGCCTCCAGCAGCAGGTGGGTTTGTCCCGCGCAGCGAGGCGACCCGCTTGGTTCTGGAGCGTTGCGGTCCAGTTGCAGAGCCTCGCTGCTCCGGCGGGTCAAGGTGGAACCGCGGGTCAAGGTGCTAGCGGGGGAACAACCACAGGACCTGGACTTTCCTCCAGGCCGAACTGCCTGCAGACCCGAGTATGGCTTATAATCGTGAGGGTCTTGGTCCTGGACGGTGATGTTGGATTTGACCGACTCCACCACTTGGTGCAGGTGCTGGATCTCCTTACGGGCCTCCTGCAGAGCTAACTGGGCCTCCAGGCGGTGGCACTCCTCCTTTATCCAGTCTTCCTGCATCTTGTTCAGTTGGGTCCTCAACTCCTCTATTTCATAGTCTCTGGGAAATAATAAGAGATGGATTATTACAACGGATGGATGAATGAAAATGGACGGATGGTTTGATGTACAGAAAATGGAAAAATAGCTTGATTAATGGATGGATGTCTGGATGGACTAGTAGACAGATGGACGGATTGATGGATCGATTAATCGATGGACAGTTGGTTGAACAGATGGATTGTTGGACAGACAGATGAATAGATGTATTAATGGACTGATGGAAGTATAGAAGGATGGATTAGCAGATGGATGGATGGATGAATGGCTGGTTGGTTGGATGGATTAATTGAGGATGGATGGATGACTGAATGGTTGGTTGGACGACTGGTTGGTTGGTTGGATGGATGGATGGATGGATGGCTGGTTGAATGACTGGTTGGTTTGTTGGTTGGTTGGATGGATGGTTGGTTGGACGGTTGGTTGGATGGATGCCTGGATGGATGGTTGGTTGGTTGGTTGGTTGGTTGTTTTTTTTAATGGCTGGTTGGTTGGATAGATGGATGGAAGATTGGTTGGATGGCTGGTTGGTTTGTTGGATGGTTGGTTGGTTGGATGGTTGGTTGGTTGGTTGGTTGGATGGATGGATGGCTGGTTGAATGGCTGGCTGGATGACTGGTTGGTTTGTTGGTTGGTTGGATGGATGGATGGTTTGTTGGATGGTTGCCTGGATGACTGGTTGGTTGGTTGGTTGGTTGGTTGGTTGGTTGGTTGGTTGGTTGGTTGGTTGGTTGGTTGGTTGGTTGGTTGGTTGGATGGATGAAAGGATGGTTGGATGCTGGCTGGTTGGTTGGTTTTTTTAATGGCTGGTTGGTTGGATAGATAGATGGATGGTTGGATGGATGGTTGGATGGCAGGCTGGTTGTTTTTTTTAATGGCTGGTTGGTTGGATAGATGGATGGATGGTTGGATGGATGGATGGTTGGATGGATGGTTGGATGGCTGGCTGGTTGTTTTTTTTAATGGCTGGTTGGTTGGATAGATGGATGAATGGTTGGATGGCTGGTGGACCTGTGCTGCAGTCGCTCCACGTTCTCCCTCAGCCGGGCCCTCAGGTGTCGGATGCAGACCTCCTTCTGCTGCAGTGGGGTCAGGTATTGCTCCGGCGCCGGGACTTTGATCCCATGGTTGTTGATGCAGGCCGGGTGCTTCGTCTGGCGCCTGAAACAGGTGAGCATTAACACACCAGCTCATTAATACAAGGGGAAACCCTTGTTCTGCTCACCTGGGCGTGCTGGGGTTGGTCCTGGCTGTGGGGCTGCCATCACAGCCCCTCATCCGGCCGGGATAGGTGTAGGTGCTGGACGTGTCGCTATGGGAACAACCCCTGCTGCCGCCACTCGTTCCAACTGAGCGTCTTAAGGGGAAAACAGACTTTACTCCGAAGCCTTAAAGGTGATTTATTATCCTTCCATTAACAGGTTAGGAAAGGTTTGTAGACGATACAAAACATGTTACAATTCATTAAGAAAGTCATCGCAATTATACAACCGCACATCTTTGAATAGCATAAGTGGAGCCTCCTGCGCAACCAACAAGGATGCAGAAAGGGGTTTTCTGGATGGTAAGTCGACAACAAAACACTCATCTTTTCCAGCAGCCATTGTACAATAAAATCAGCTGACCAAACTTGCAGGAGCTCAGGGAACGGGGCTGTACTTGGCTGGGGTTGCTAGGTAACGGGGCTGTACTTGGCTGGGGTTGCTAGGTAATGGGGCTGTACTTGGCTGGGGTTGCTGGGTAACGGGGCTGTATTTGGCTGGGGTTGCTAGGTAACGGGTTTGTATTTGGCTGGGGTTGCTAGGTAACGGGGCTGTACTTGGCTGGGGTTGCTAGGTAATGGGGCTGTACTTGGCTGGGGTTGCTGGGTAACGGGGCTGTATTTGGCTGGGGTTGCTAGGTAACGGGTTTGTATTTGGCTGGGGTTGCTAGGTAACGGGGCTGTACTTGGCTGGGGTTGCTAGGTAATGGGGCTGTACTTGGCTGGGGTTGCTGGGTAACGGGGCTGTACTGGGCTGGGGTTGCTGGGTAACGGGGCTGTACTGGGCTGGGGTTGCTAGGTAACGGGACTGTACTTGGCTGGGGTTGCTGGGTAACGGGGCTGTACTGGGCTGGGGTTGCTAGGTAACGGGGCTGTACTTGGCTGGGGTTGCTGGGTAACGGGGCTGTACTGGGCTGGGGTTGCTAGGTAACGGGACTGTACTTGGCTGGGGTTGCTGGGTAACGGGGCTGTACTGGGCTGGGGTTGCTAGGTAACGGGGCTGTACTTGGCTGGGGTTGCTGGGTAACGGGGCTGTACTGGGCTGGGGTTGCTAGGTAACGGGACTGTACTTGGCTGGGGTTGCTGGGTAACGGGGCTGTACTGGGCTGGGGTTGCTAGGTAACGGGGCTGTACTTGGCTGGGGTTGCTGGGTAACGGGGCTGTACTGGGCTGGGGTTGCTAGGTAACGGGACTGTACTTGGCTGGGGTTGCTGGGTAACGGGGCTGTACTGGGCTGGGGTTGCTACGTAACGGGACTGTACTTGGCTGGGGTTGCTGGGTAACGGGGCTGTACTGGGCTGGGGTTGCTGGGTAACGGCGCAGTGCTCCTCGATTGTGACTAATGCTGCTTTCCAGTTGTATTTGGAACTGGGAAATCCTAGTTCCTAATTGGAAAAGTCATCTGGGACCCCCTACCAAGTCAGATTTCCCACTGAGAAACAGAAAACAAGTTCAACTACCTCCAGTTACGACTTTGCCCACTATGGTGGGCTTTGCGTTTCAATATGGCTGCTCTTCGCATCAACAGTAGTGAGCTGCGATGCTAACGCACCTATTGTAAAAGACAAGTGAGAGTCTATCTAAAATCAATTTTACATGTGTTGCCTGCAACTACAAACTGAACAAATAACTGGAATGCAGCATTAACAATTGGGAAGTTTTTGAAACAGCTAATTTCCTGATATATAGAAAACATTAATTTATTGCCAAAAAAGGGCTAGTTGTGGTTTTTTGTTTTCATTTTTGTCTAGCGCCCGAGTTTTTTTTTAGCAGCAGTTGAAACCCAAATGAAAGTATAAAAACATGTAAAGTTTAAAATGTGCATGTCTTTCCTTTAATGTTACAGCTGAGTGAGACTTGAAACTCTGAAAATTACCTGCGCTGAATGGAGGATGACTTCCGACTCGGAGTGAGAGACATTTGGGATGAAAAAGCAAATCCGAGGTCGTCTGTGCTGCTGCTAACAGGATGCTGGGAGCCTCACAGCCAGCCTGTAATAACTGCAGCAGGCAGCAAAATAAGTACATTACATAATCAGAAACGAGCTCAAATCCAGCCAGATGAATCCCAAAAGAGGACGAATTCTGCCTAAATGATCTGCTCTGTGTATATATTCACTGTAACCCAGTGACAACAGTCT
Organism: Micropoecilia bifurca; assembly: GCA_903067075.1. Classification (NCBI taxonomy): domain Eukaryota; kingdom Metazoa; phylum Chordata; class Actinopteri; order Cyprinodontiformes; family Poeciliidae; genus Micropoecilia; species Micropoecilia bifurca. The sequence continues at coordinate 25,802 of CAEGAF010079478.1, read as the reverse complement.
GACCCCTTAGGAAAATATTAGCAGGAAATAAAGGCTTCTTTCTGCGAGGAAACAAAGAGGACCAGTGAGTTCACAGCCTGGGCTCGTCCTTCTGCAGCAGAGCTGAAAATAAACGTGATTCAACGAACACTGACAGAAGAACAGCACCACAGTCTGATTACTGGAGGTTGGCAGAGACATTTACTTGTTAGAAACAGATGGATCACCGCTACTGCTAACCTTCTCTTGGATTAGGATTTGAGTTACGTAATGAAATTAGGGCTGAACAATATGGCTGAAAACATAAAATGTTTCATATCCAGGATCAATTATTGAATATTTTGTGTTTTAAATGTCTGAGGTGACCTTTCCTGTTTAACCACAGCTTTCTCTCCAAAGTGTTGCTATTTTTTAAAGCAGTTATGAGGCAAAATGGCGGAACCTTGAACTGCTGTTACTCCAGTCAGAGTTACTCCACAGGTCGTTGCTAGGCAACCAAAGAAGGAGTGAGTTAGTTGGTCCCACTTATCTTTGGGAGGCTGAGCAGCTAAAGTCTTTCCTCTGCCTACATTTCCCAGAATGCTGTGCGGTTCTGGATCAGAGTTCAGTGAATTTTCTAAATCTTCCAGACATATCATCTGTTTTTTTTTATATATTAATCATGGGTGTATATACATTGTTATTGAGTTATTTTCCAGACCTAACTTAAAAGTTTCACTTCATTTAACAAATTTCATCATTAATTCGCAAACACTTTATTTTTCAACACTTACTATACGTGTGAAAAAAGAGCAGGAAGAAGAAAAAAAATCAACTCAATTTTCAACTCTGTTATAGTTTTATTCATTGAAATGCATCTTTGTCTTAAAAGTGGTACACAGTTATTTCCATCACTTGCTCTTCAGACAAAGAACTTTTAATTACTACTGGCGGATTATTTCACTTATAACATGGTAAAAATGTCTTATAAGTGAAAGTAGTACTTTTTTATTAATATTAAGAAATTACTGACTTAGAACAAGCTCCTATATTTTACTGAAAGTTACTTTTTCTTTTCCTGTTTCAGATATTTGCACTAAAACTTGACAAAAATACTCAGTAAGATTTTGCGTTTTTGCAGTGTAGTTGTTTTCCAGGTGAAGTTCACACTGTAAATTTCTCTTAGGCCTGAATGTGTGGTTTGGTTGTTTAATTCATTCTGTTTTTCAGAAAACAAACATCATACCGACAGGATTTGCAGAGATTAATGCGAATGGGAATCTGTCATTTTTTGACCTTAAACTCAAGAACACTTTGGTTGTTCAGCAGGATGACGACGCAGAGCCTGTTCACCTCTGGATGGGACAATAAATAAATAAAACTGAAGGTTTTTCAGTGACCCAGTTCAGGTTTAAATCCCCTGAGACTCGGCCGGCATGGTGTCCTTTCAGGCTCAGAAACACTCAGATGTTCTGGATTAAAGCGATTCAGCAGAAAAGTCGTTCATTAAACATTATTAAAAATGTTCATGTCAGACAAAAGTTATTAACTTTCAGAGATGTTTACTCTTTTCAGAGAGAAGGTGGTTTGGATTTCTCGCTTAATAAATAAAATTATTTGAAAATATTATGTTTTTATTTCTTAAGCTTATCTTTGTCTATTTTGGATTTTCTTAATGATCTGAAGCATTGAATTTAGAAACATTCTAAAAAAAAATGTTAATTTAGTTTAATTGGAAGGGACAATTCACATTAATTCACATTTCTGTAAATGTGGCAGATAAGACTTTGTCATCTGTTGTCTTTACACAAATTTAGTCAATAAATACAAAAAAATAAATCAATACAAACAACAAATACCAAAAGCAATGAAACTACAACACAATTATCATAAAAATATAAATTAATCCTCCACTTACGCATACTAATTCCAACTAATTACATCTGATTTTATTTAAGGGTGTCAGAAAACAAGAAAATTAATTTCAGATTTTATGAGAATAAATATGACGAAATAAAAATGTACAAAAACTTCTCAGATCATCTGTTTTTCTGAAGTTTTGTACGACAGCGCCGTTTTTGTTGTGGAGAAGTTAAAGGACTCTGAATTATTTTATTTTTTGCAAAGAACTACAAATGAGGCATAACTTCACTTCTGCTACTTCTATAAAAGCGTTTATTTCATTGTGAATAACTGAAACAAGCCAGAAATATCCTACATTTATCTAAAACTAAGCACAGCAGAGTGTAAACAATGAACTTGAAGGGAAACATTTAGTTGATATGAGCACAAAATGTCGCCATTTTCCCCAGAACCTGCCGGATCTCAGCAGTTTCATAAACCTGATGAAGAACCTGCTTGTCCTCCTCATCCTCCTTTTCTAGGGCGAAGCTCTGCTCTGCTTTGCGCAACAAGTGGCGAAGAGCTGGTGAGAAATACGCAATCACCTTACGTAAGTGTGGAGGAGGATGAAACCGGAGCGCTTCAGGTTCAAATGATGCAGCGATTCAAATGTCGGCAGCGAATCCCTCTTATTTTACAGAAATTAAAACCATAAGAACCAAAACTAAACTAAAAAAAAGTCCCCGCACAAGAGAGAGTCAAGCAGCCAGAATTTACTTTCCATCTTAGCAAATAAAACGAACCCAGACTCAGCAGTTGTCCTACATACAGTGGATGGAAAGGTGGAAGCTCGGAAGCGGACGGGTTCTACCTGTGCTGGTGAAACAGAACCGGTTCGGCACCGCGGAAGAGCCTCGGTTCCGGCCCGCCGTCATGGTCCCGGGCGGCAGCAGGAAGAGGAGCTGCTGGTGCTGATGAGAATCCATCCTGCAGCCATGAAGCACCGACACGAAATGAGGCGAGAGCCGCTGCTGCATTGCTGCTTCTTAAAGTGACAGGCGGGACTCATCACGCCTCATCCGAGACCCGCAACATCCCGCAAGACACGCGGAGCCGCCGCGCACAACACAGACCCGAGAAAACACATTAGGAGGGTCTAAAAAGGGACAATAATATGGTTTTATCGCTTATTTAATTGAGTGAAACGCTTATTATATAGATTCATTACACACATACTGTCTACGGCAGCCGAGAGTAGAAGAACATCATTTTTCTCCTGATGGTTTTCTAGAGATGAATTACTTAACATTTTAGTTAATAACGACTGAAATCCCTGTTTTCTCAAGATGAGGAGTTAAATTCCCACTGGGTTTTCAGAGATGACTTAATTTATTGGAGGTTTGCTAAAGATAATTTCCCTCGGCTTTCTAGAGACATCATTTAATTCCCATAATTAACTCCTTATAACTCCTTAACGATGGTTAATAACGACGTTATTACATGACTTAACCATTTTCCCACGATAGACTTAAATTCCTGATGGTTTTCTCAAGATAAGGATTTAATTCCCACTGGTTATCTAGAAATAATGAGTTAATTTCATATTATCAACAAATAATTTTTCTTGATTTCTCGAGATAATCAATCAGTCCTCTTTATTTAGACATAATTACGGTCCATAAACAGACAAAACAAGAAAAAAAAAAAATACTTAATTTGATGTTTTCTGGAGATAACGAGTTAATTTTCATTATTAACTCGTTATCTCGAGTTAAAATTAATTTATCAACGGTTTTCTTGAGACAATTTAGCTTTCAAATAGTTTTCTTGAGATAATCACTTCCTGTATTTTCTAGATAATTTCTCGAGTTCATTTTTTGTTCTCCACATATATAACATATATACTTTCCCCCATTTTGTCCCACTCAAATTAAGTTTTGGAGTTAAGTTAATCTTGAGAAAACAAACTTTGTTTTCTTGAGGTCATGAGATGAAAAGGTTGCATTTAAAGGAAGGAACAAAATTTCACTTGCGATGTGTAGAAAACCATCAGTAAATCAACTCGACTTTAAGTTCCTGCTTGTGAATTGATTACATTACAGTTAATTATGTGTTTAGCCTAACATTACACATTTTTTTTCTATTTTCATTTGATTTCTGACGTAAACATGCGAGGTGTGAACCACTTGCTACAGCCAAACGTGGATAATAAATAATCTATTAATTTAGTGTCCCAGAAAATTTGAATATTACATGCAACCAAAATGTCAGGTTTCTGAAAAAAATAGTTTATGTGCACTGTACCTGGTTTTTCTTTGCTTCCTTCCTTCGTTGTAATTTTAAGTCATTTACTTCTCAAAAAAGTAGAACATTGTGAAAATTAAATCTTTTTGTTACTCATTTCAGAAACTTAAGCTATTTTTTAGATCCAGTGCGTAAAGAGTAAATATTCCAAGCCCTTATTTCTTATAACTTTGATGATTTTAGCTTAAAAAAATTAAAACTTTGTTGGCACGGACCTAAAAATATTTAAATTAAACAACAAACCTGTTATTGCAAGCGAGACATCAAACTTCAGAGGTGTGAGAATTACTTTATATATTTTACACAGTCCGTTTTCACCTGGGTTTCCTCTCTCAGGTTAAATGAATCACACCTGGGATGAAGCTGCTCCGACATGCAGGTGACATTCGAACAAGACGTGAACCAAACAGGTGGGAATGTAAAAAACCAGCAGCTGAAGTAAGTTACAAAATACAAAGAACGATAAAAAATAGACACTTTCTCTCTCAGAAACAGGCCAACACCAGTTTCATACAACTGAAATGAGCTTGCTATCCAAACGGCATCTACTCCAAACAACCAGACCCGCCTCAGGTGTAGTATTCGGGCCCGGGGGCCACAGAGACGTCCAGGTAGGGGCCCGGCTGGTGCAGAACCACGATGTGTTGCTTTTTCAGAACCAGCAGGGACAGGAAGGTGGCTGCGGCCTGCGATCGGGTGTTTCCTCTGCAGAGCGACCGCAGGCTGAAGGCCAGATCTCCGGCGCCGTGGTTGTGCTGCAGAAACAAAACGCATCAAACTCAGATCCGTCAGGTCGGTTCTGTTCAGTTCTTGTTGGTCTCAGGTGTCGTTTCAGTGCGTTTCTGTGAGAGTCGATACATACCTGGGGAAAATATGATAGAAATCATTTTTGTGTAGCAAAATCCTCAACAACAACAACAAAAAACTGTCAGTTTTGAATAAAATGTGTTAATAATGCACATTTGACAAAGTTGGGTAGTAACTAGTTCACTTGATTCACTTTTTTGACAAATTTTACTTTTAGGAGTATTTTTACCACTCTGTATTTTCTACTCTTACTTGAGAAAATTTTCGGAAATTTTTACCCACTGAATGAAAACAAACACGTTTTAATCACCAGACATAGAAACACCTGCAGCTTTTGATAAAGTGCCTTAAGTATTTTTATTGATTTTCCCTGATTTTATTTTATTTTTTTTTAATATAAATTATTGTCATTTTACTCCTTGAACTACTAAAATTTCCACTTAACTTTACGTCTGATTATGTCATTTTTAAATATTAAGTGATTAATAACTTGATCAGTTCTTGAATAGACTTTTTGCCAAATACTTTTTTCCTTGGGTTAAAATATGTTGAGGTTTTTACTTCAGTATAATTTTTGGGCATCTCTGTGTAGAGGTGACCAAGATGTGGCCCGGGGGCCAATCGTGGTCCTTTAAATGATTTTATTTGGCCCATCAATACAAATCAAGAAAAATGTGTCAACAAAACATAAAATAATTGGATGTTTTTATTTTAATAAGGGAACCTTTCCTATGTTTTGGATCTTTAATGATATTTTATTTTCCTGTCAGTCATTTTTCCACCTGTAGTTTTGCCATTTTTCAGTATCAGGCCTTTTACCTTCAGGATGTTCAGAAGCTTCATTGCTCTCTTGGTTATTCTTCTCTCCTCAAAGTCCTGGCTCCCCAGCAGAGACTGTGGGTTGGAAAAGCACCATGTTTTTAATCAGGGATGCTGCGCACATCGTCCAGCCAGCAGGGGGAAAATTAACACCTGCCATCTGTTGGGAGCCAGCAGACTAAAGCTTCCCTAGCAGCTATTTTCAGACATTTCAGTTATTTAGAGCCGGAGAGACGGCCAGCAGGAGGAGAAAAGCGACAGGAAGCGTCGGTTTCCTCGTAAGCACCTGGGTGTGGACAGACGTTGACTGAGTGCGTTGCTCCACGTTAGAGGGATGGACAAACATGGAGTCCTCTGACGGCAGATCTGGATGAGCAACATCTACGCCGAGTTCATCCTGACAGACACGGATCGCAAAGGAGTAAAAAAACGACGACATTCCTCACATTTTCAGGTGATACCGGTGAGCTTACATGGAGGATGGAAGAATGCGTCTCCTGATTGTCACTCATGAGGTCAAAGGCCATCAGCTGAGTGTTGTGAGTTGCTTCAGTGTTTGCGGATGAATCTCCTGCGCTGGCGTCGGCTGTGAGGAGGGAGCTGATGTCCCCCTGAGCTGCAATGAAACCAATCAGAACAGGTAGAACAAAACCGACAAATCGGCTGGAAAAATATGTTATAAAACGTCTTAAAACATGCAGAGCCCCCTGGTGGTCAATGAGGGATTTGTTTACCCTTATTTCACAAATGTACAGCAAGAATTAAGATCACTGCAGATAAAAAACAAACAAAAAAAGGCAAAAGTTTCCATCAAAAAACTCAGAAGCTTTGGGATTAATCTCAGAAACCTTCTAAAGAAAAAGAACCTCAAAATTCCAAGTTCTTTTTTCAAGAATTTATGAAGTTAATGTAAAGAAATCTGAGTTTTTATCTTGAAAATCTGACATGGAGCTCATATTTCTGTCTTTTCTTTCTAGAGAATTTCTGATCTCATAATTTCTGAGTTTTTTGCAGAAATTTACTCATTTTTTCTGTCTACATCTTAAATACTGACAGTTTTCTGCTACACTAAGATGTTTTTCTATGTATGTTAAAATCTCGTTTGTGAGTTATCAGAAGTTTTATGTCCTTTTCTTTTGGATAAACGTGAAAAATTGAAAAGCAAAACAGCAAAACCTTCTATTCTTACTCTAAAACATAAACATGACAATCTTTCTGAAAGAAGAAAAGAATGAAAATAAAAATACATTCAAACTATTTGGACTATTTTTGAGAGTAATCTGACAGTTTTGGTGGGTCTGTTAGGCCGTTTTCTCCTGCACCAAAACATTTTACAAAAACAAACAACTTACAGAGTCAGGAATGTATAAACACGTTTCCACTTTGTGGCTCTTTGTCTGGCAGGTTACTTATTTTCTCTTATTTGCTCTGGAAACTAGACAACAGATTCTGCGTTTATTTTAAGGCTTTTATGCATCTTCATCAGGAGTTTCAGGGACCGTCTTTGCGTTTGCACATTAATCACATTAAGCATGATTCATATAATCGTACCTTTTTGGTTCTCTCGCCGCATCTGTTCAATTTCTTCTACGCAGTAAAATTTCACCTGGAAAACACCTTTGGCAAAGACCTGCGAAGGCAACATCCATTTACATACAGGTATCAGGTAAAAGGCGAAACATGTTGTGAGTTTTACCTTTTTAATGAGTGGATTGACCAGAGCGGAGGACGATTTGGAGAAGAGTTTGTCGGCTCCGCCGCTCTCCTTCCAGAGCATGAGCTGCACCGTCGGTGGGGCCATGTCCAGCGAAGCCACCAGGTCAGAATAATCCGAGATCTGCTCCCTGATGGCGTCGTTGCTCAGCTCCTTCGTCTGGTCGACCACCAGCTTACGTTTCCTCTTACCCAACCTTCTCTCTGAGTTTGCTTGAATAAAGAACAATTATATTTTTTAATCAAAATGGCTGCTTGACTTCTCAGTCCCTCCAGGATGTTGTGATGTTTTTATGTGGTAGTTGAGGATTAAAATTTCTGATTTTGCAGCACCTCTCTCAAAAAGTCCAGCTTTTTTAAGCTTTATTTTTTACAAAACAGTTCAAAATGCTACACTTACATATCCAAAAAAGGGTTTTGACATAATTAATATTTAAAGTCCACACAACATTACCAAGTAGCTTCTTGAAATATCAGCGTCAATACAATAAAATCACATCCTGAGGAACTGCCAAAAGAAGAATTTGATATTGGTCATTAAAATTAACATTAACTGGATAAACAGTAGAAGTTAGTCCAATAGAACAGGGCTTTGAAATATGTAAAGAAATATCAAAGTTTAGAAAGTTTTTTCTCCTTTATTCTCAATAATTATTATATTTGTTTAGCAGAAATGCTGCCTCATTCCTTCTGAATTTAGTTGGCCAAGATTAGCATTTATTTTATAATAATTTAAATATAGATTATACATTTTAAATTAAAAAATATACATTGATTTAAAACATTTAGTAAATTTCTTTATTTTTGCCACTTTTTCTCATCTTCCCTCAAGTTTTCAGAGGCCCTGTGGCGCCTCCTGCTGGCCAACCCTTTGAAAATACTGCTTTAGAGAATATTGAAATGTTTTTTTGCAAAAAAATCCCCAACAATTTTTATAGTTTAGCACAATCTTGCAGGTTTGGTTTTCAAGAGACGTCATGAAACAGGAAGTTAGAAAGGCAAAGCGGGTTGGTCAAAGTTCAGCCGAGTTGCAGTGATCGGTCAGAAATTAAAGAAAATATTTAAGTTATTAGTGAGCAAAAGTCGCGATGACTGGTGAAAATTATAAGTCCGCGATAATTGACTGAATTTGTAATAACAGTTGTGATGGCCACATTTGTCACAATAACAAATATTGCTGGGCAATAAATCATCCCAGAAATTATTGCGATAAACAATAATATTGTTACTTTGGGACATTTTTAAGTGATAAAATGATAATGGCAACAACACATTATGAAAAATGACTAAACTTTACATTCTGATGAATATTTAACACTGGAACTGGGAGATGTTTTAAATATCCAAAATAAAAAACATAGGAAAAACAAAATGAATTATGAAATCTCTGTAAACTAAATTGTAATTTAATAAAAAGGGCAAGTTGAGACCAAACTATCAAAGAGTTTTATCATCCAGTTTTAGTTAGAGAGAAAAATGATAAAACAAATAGAAATTACTGAGCTTGTTTCATAATTGATTTATTGCGACAGACCCAGCCATCGCAACAACTGGGCTGATTCCTTAATGATCACTGGGAAACGGAGGATCCCAGTTTGAGGCGTTTGCTTACGCGTGATGGGAACAGGTTCTAGAGCGAAAGCTTCCTCATCGTTGGTCAGCAGAGTGGTTTCAGTTACCGTCTCCTCAGGGAAGCCGGGGTCAACTTCTGGAAAACACCAGGAGAAACGCGACCGTCACACACAGGAAAACCCAGAGAGTTTGTTCCAGACATAAAAGTGCTGTTTTCTAAAACATCGTCACCCATGTGAGGTTCATCTTCCTGAACTGGAGAACGTTCTTTATTTTCGCTTTGCAGCTCTTCCTGGATGAAACTCTGCGTTTCAGTCTGATCGATGGAGTTTGTCAGGAAGTCTGAAGGGAAACCAAGAAGCAGCAGATCCCTTAAATCTATGACAAACTGTTACCTTTAAAGGAAATAAACTTTAAAGCAGCAGTAACTTTTATAAAAAAGAAATATTTAGAGAATATGTAAAGAATTACATATTTATTTAAAAAAATTAAGAGACCATGGCCACCGAAAATGGCAGATAAACGGTTTTCCTGTAATCACAAGTTGTTTCTGCGGCGTTAGCACATTTAGCAGCATGTATATGAGGATGATTGACAGCGATCACACACTCTGATTGGTTGTTCTTGGTCAGTGCGTTTCTCAATATTTTCACAGATTATCTGCTTAATTACAAACTGTCAGGACATGGTGACCAATTTAACAAATATCTAAAAAACATTTTTATAAACGTTACACACTGCAGCTTTAACAAAACAAGGGAAAGAGTTAAAAAATGCTTTTCTTTTTAATATAGTTTACCAATTCATTAGACCTAAGAACCAAAAGGAGTTTAATTCATTCGACCTACCAAGTATGTCGAATTCGTTATCCTCATCTCCAAATCCATCTCTATGTGCTGAAAAGTCGTCAAAGCTTTGGTCCAGCAGTGTGTTTGCTTGGCTCTGTAACTCATCTCCTACATGTCAGAAAGAGAGACAAAGACTAAATGAGAAGCAGCTTTGACCTAGAAAATGTGGTGTCAAGACAAATGGATACTGCCAAGTTAACAGAAACTAAAATGATAAAACTACTATAAACATCAAACTCTGGCAGAGGATGAAAACAATCTTTCTCTCACCGATGTCTTGAAAGTTCAAAAACTGATGTCCGAAATCTTCTTTCAGAGTGATATTCTCTGAGCGACACTGGTTCAGGGACACATGGTCCATGTCGATGTCACTTAGACGATCAAAAACGAAGGAGAACATTTAAACCAGAACCAGATACTGCTGGTTAATCAATCTGACATTGTTTCCATGGGGATTAGAGATGCTTCCAGGAGAATTGGAGGACATGTTGGAGGTGAGTGTCTGTGGAGCCTGAGGTGTCACCTGGCCAGCGGCAGCGTCAGCGGCGTGTCAAAGGCGGTGAAATCTTCCACCAGAGTGATCGCCCTCACGGTCGCCTCCAGCCCTTCCACAGGCATATCAGTCTGACCTGGAATATGGACAGAAAAAAACAACATTGATGCATTAATCGGTTAATGCATCGATTAATGCTTTATTTAATTAAAAGCAGTATTGAAAGCAAGAATAAAACTCATAAAAAATAGGACTTCCTTTTTTTTTTTAATTATAGCCTGCACACATTATGAGTTTACAAATGAATGTAAGACTAAGAGCCCACAGCACTGAACCCCAGTGAAAACCTCCTGGTTATTCCACCAAGTGTTGATTCCTGAACTCTTCCTGAGTTAAAACATTAGTGTTGTTTCTAAATGAATATGAACTTGATTTCTCTGCTTTATTTGAAGTCTGAAAACTGCATCTTTTTCCTTATTTTGACCATTTCTCGTTTCCTGTAAAAAAATAAACTAAATTTTTACTTGGTATTTCTAAAACCAAAAAATTCTAACCAATTTTTAGCAAATAAAAACAAATATGATGTAACATATTTGTTTTGGTCAGGGTTTAGCTCCAAACGCCATAATAAAATACATGCTGCATGTAGGTAAATAAGATAAAACATAAATATATAAAGCAGTAAGAAACACTACTTTGAAAAATAGTGTTTTACAATAAACCTTGTTCAAAGTTTACCCTTTCTAACGACTTTAAATGAAATTTTTAGAGGTGTTGTTTGTGTGTGTAGAGTTTTAAAATAAAAACTTGAAAAAGAACAGGTTAATTTTAAGGTAATTTTGTACAAGTTATGGTGGAAATTCAAATTCTTAGTTTAGAAAATGGGTCAAAAAAGATAAGTCTGAAAATCTTCCCAAAATCTTCATACATTATTTTGTGTCTTTCATACTAACCCTGAGCTGTAAAAATTGAATACTATTATACTTTTTCAGATTGCATAGAAACTCTGACAATTTCTTAGAACTTCTAAATTATTATAATGAACATTTTTTAATGCATTACTATAAATAAAAAAATGAAAACAAAGAAAGTATGTTAAAAAGTAAAAGTAATTGTTACCTGGTCTGAATGCCAGTTTAATCTTGATCAGGGCATCACTGCAGTCTGCAAGGAGATACTTTGTCTTCCTGGAGTAGATTCTGACCACGCCGAGAAGAAGATGACCAGAAGTCCTCAAACCAATTTTCATCTAGAAGAAAAACCAGATCCACATTTTTAAAATCAGCTGTTTAAGTTACAGCAAATCAACTGGATTTAACAACTGTATATATTTCCTTCTAAAAGCTGTAGATGTGTATCTTTAGGAAGTAAGTGGTACTTTAGGGGACAGGATGTCTCTGATGGATGTTTCCAGGTTGCATTCAAACACATGGGCCTTGGTGAGCTTCTTCTCCCAGTGCGCTGCCAGCCAGATTTTGGCTAGCGGGCCTCTTTTGGACGTAAACATTTGCGTGAAGAACATCATTGTGAAAGGGTTAATATGACCTGGTACAGAAAAACAAAGAAATGTCAAGCTAGCTTTGATCATGTTTATGAACTTTACAGCAACAACACTATGTATCGTTTATGCTAGGCTAGGCTAAAGTCGGCTAATGCTAGCTGTCACTGCGTCGTGAAACCCAAGTTTTATGGGTAAAAACATGACGTCGGTATATATTTAATGTTTCATCATTTAGAAATGAAATGTAAACGTTGTGAGGGAGATAAAAGCGCCGATATCACCAGCACGACTTACCTTTAGCTCAAGAGAAAACGAATTTTGACAGCGATTAGTGAACGTCAGCGCGAGACGTATTCAGTTGCTAGGCAACTATCGCTTCCGTTCCGGAAAACGAACTACGTCGAGTTATTTTAAAATCTCTATTTTATTGCTCGAAGAAAGACAACGACCCGTGTAGATACCTAATAATAACGAGGCAAATAAATTACGAGTAAATAAATCCATCCATCCATCCATTTTCTTCCGCTTATCCGGAATAAATAAATAAATTAATAAAATTATCAGCGTCAAGGCGTCCTTTGACTAGACCAGTGCTTCTCTACCTTTTTCGGCGCAGCGCCCCCCCCAGCCTTTATCCAGGTCCCTCACCGCCCCCCACCAAAGAATCTGTAGGCTACTTTGCACTGACCATTGTTTTATCATTAATATTACTATTAATGATAGTAGATGTTTTGATTTGTATGCTTGTTTCTGTATTTATCATCCAAAAGGATTTCCCAGAGAACAAAAACCCAATGTGAATAGAAATTATTGTCGCAGCCGCAGGCGTCTACGAAAAATGCAATAAACATTCAAGTTAAGATAGGTAGGACTAACAGCAGCCAATCAGAGTGGAAAAAAAATATTCTTATTCTTTGCCATTTTCAAGATGTTAAATGTTCCACAAAATGAGCAGATAAAAGATAACGTGCCAGTTTAAACTTTGAACTATTTGCAAAATGACTGAGTTCTGCAACATTAATGGATAGAACTGTAACTACATTAATCATAGCTCTTCTTCTCTTCAGTGTTTGTTAGTTTCTGGTGGTGCAGCTCTGTGCTGCCTTCAGGATAATGGGACATCAGAGCATCATCCATAAAACTTCACCCACATGACATTTATTGTGCAAACCTGAGCTTTCAGTGGAAAAACTAAAGTTCCAGGTCCTTTTAATGCCATACAAGTATGAGGCAAAAACATGGATTATATCTTTATATAGACCTGTACAACTACTAATAGATCGTCGTGGGTCCCGCCAGCGCCCCCTGCCGTCCTCTGAACGGTACCGCCCACGTTGAGAACCGCTAGAAGGAAGATTTGAGTGACATTTGAGATTTGACTGTAAGACACTTACCTGAATCTGTATCTTTCCCGTAACTCTTATAAAAGAAACGGCAATGTTGACTTTGCATCTGTTGGTTATTGCGCAGGACAAAAATAGCCAAATGCCTGTATGCCGATCAGAACAAAGATGGCGGACTTCCGAGTCGCAAGCGTTAACACCGTATTCTACAAAACACACAAAACATCTTCAAAGCAGCAGTATTTATTCTTTTCATAAACGTTACGAAAAAGGTTATTTGATAGGTCTTGTTAAACTATTAGAGCTTAACAGCTCTTTTTATTTTTGGTAATACAGTTTAAAGTTCAGGTTTACATCACAAGAAATAAACACATTAAGTCAATTTTGGAAGAAGAAGGAAAGATTCTAGCTTTTCTTTACAGTAGACATACATTCAAGTTTTTGCCTATTTTATTTGAATGTATTGGCTTTTGCTAATCATTTTCTTTATAGACGCTTTAAAACTTATTCTCAATATGCTGAGATCTTGGGAGTTCCTTGGCAATTGCTACGCAATTAAAACGTTAGAATTTGAAAAATGTATTTTTTTAATTAGGCGAACTTTTCAAATGGATAGATTTTTGCAATAAATAAAAGTAATCTCCATGCCCAATAAACTAACAAAATGTCAACTTTCACAGCAAAATTGAAGCCTTAAAATCAGAATACGTAGACGAATCAAGTCTGTTTGTAAAAAAACAAGTTTATGGGAAAACAAGACGTTTGGTGTCTTGTCTTCTCAAAGCAAAAATATCACCTTTGCTGTAAGTGTGATCGTTTCTGTTTGTTTTCACTAGAGGGCGCCCTACCTCCAAAAACCCCCCAAAAACTTTAAGCAGATTATTTTGCAAACTAAGATTCTAGCTTTCCTTTGCAGTAGATTATTAATTTACTGATATCTGATCAACTTTTCATCTGAAATTATTAGTTACAGATAATTGTTATCGACAATAATTATTTCATCTTTATTGTCGATAGAAATTAAAATATTCATAATCCACTCAGAAAGATTTTGTGGAATTTTTTCTAGTGGATTTTGCAAGATAATATTTACAGGAAGTTTTAAATTGGTTTTGTCACCTCATGTTCTCCAAATAAATGGAGGCACTAACCAGAATTTTATTCAGGATTTAGAGAAAACACAAAACATTCAACTTAATCTTCACCAGCAGTTAATTTAATATGATAGTCAATTGTTTCTGCTGCTTCTAGAAATCATTCTAATCCTTGAGAAAAACTCACTGAAGGTTTTCAACAGAACATCAAACTATCATATGGACAGTTAAAATCAAAATAGCATTGATTTTACTCCAGGAATTGCAGAACATCTGTAAAACAATTGAACCTGTGTTTAAAAAAAAGCAAGAAAGAAAAAAGCCTTTAAATTTTCTGCGTCAGGATTTAAAATGGACCTCTTGTAACTTTGGGGCAATTGAAGTAAATTTTAATTAACTGAGACATAAGTTTTCTGGCCTAATGTTTGATGTGATACTTTTCATAAAATGTGAAACAGTTGTTTTTCCTAGATAAAAGGGAATAAATACATACATTAGTGTGAAATTACAATGTGTTGCAGCCTAAATCTAACAGTTTTGTTTTACTTTAAACTCTAACACTAAGTATAAAAAGCAACAAAAGCACTCTACAATAAATGTTTATATTTTAAAATCTGTCCTAGGTTGCTCAATTGTTTCTTGTTAATGACTTTTAGTGACAATTCAGTGCATCATAATAATTGTTTCAATTGTGATTAATGCAGAAACCTGGAGGAAATAAAGAAGGACTTCAAACAGCCCAGAACACAAAACACATTATTTTCCCTTCCCTTCTTCTGCTCTGTTTAGTTTCTTTTCTTTTTTTCCACTCTTACAGATTTACACACATTTAGTATTTACTGTTTTCCTCCTGGGCTAAGAATTAAACACAGCAAAATGAATTTCTGCTGTTCACTTGATGCTGGTGGCGCAGCGGCACAGCAGCACTTGTTGCGTCGGGTCGCGGTTTGGCTTCACTTCCAGAGAGGCTTCCGGGAAACTCAGGGGGAACGAGGTTATGTGAGAGAAGGAGACTTTAAAGAGGAAGGAGGATGTAAAGTCATCACTGATTCTGACTGAGGTGAGCCTCCAACTCCAGCTCTGTGAGGATTTTTATTTTTAAGGAGAACTTTTTCAGTGACACGGAAATTCATCGCTCTTTACATGATTAAAGGGGAGATTAAACGAGAAATATAGGAAAACTTTACTTTACAGTGGCAAAGCAAAGGAAAGAGATGAAAAGCAGACAACAGTTTATGATGTTCCAGTAATAGAAAGCACGTCTAAATAAATTGTATTTTTAGTCTTGGTTTAAATCAGGGGTCTACAATCTGCGTCTCTTTGGACCTTCCACAATGGCTGAAAATTATATATTTAAAAAAAGTAATAATATTAAGTATAGATTTAAAAACAAATGCAGTGTTTAGTATTTTTACAGTTTTTTCTTTGAATAATTTAATTGAATTTCCACAACAGAATGACATTAAAGATATCAACAATTTTACATCAAATTTTTTTGTCATTGGGTTGAAAACAATTTACTTTTTTCTTTTGCCAGTATTGGCATCAATGTCTCATTTTGAAATTTTGTTTTTCTATATAAAAAGCTAGGCTGCACAGTGGTGCAGTTGGTAGAGCTGTTGCCTTGCAGCAAGAAGGTTCTGGGTTCAATTCCCAGCCCCGGCCTTTCTGCATGGAGTTTGCATGTTCTCCCTGTGCATGGTGGGTTTTCTCTGGGTTCTCCAGTTTCCTCCCACAGTCCAAACACATGACTGTCAGGTTGATTGGTCTGTCTAAATTGCCCCTAGGTGTGAGTGTGTGCATGCATGGTTGCTTGTCCTGTGTGTCTCTGTGTTGCCCTGCAACAGACTGGTGGCCTGACCAGGGCGAACCCCGCCTCTCGCCCAGAATACCAGCTGGAGCACCAGCAACTCCCAACCCCACCAAGGGACAAGGGTGCAAGAAAATGGATGGATATATATAAAGCTGAAAAATAGAACTAAAATGGTGGTTCTTTCAAAATATTCCATAGCAAATAAAAAAAATGGCTTTTATTATGTAACATTTGTGGCTCTAAATGAGTTTTATTTAGCTGCACTGGGGCCAAGAACGGCTCTTAAAGGTCGCAGGCCCCTGGTTTAAAGGAACTCAGCATTTCAGCATTTTTGCAGTTTTCTAGAAGTTGGTTCCAGTTAGAGGAGCATAAAAACTGAACGCTCCATGTTTGGTTCTGGTTCTGGGGATGCAGAGTGGAGCAGTACCAGAACAGATCTTTTATTTATTTTGGTGCTAAGCTGTTTGGTGATTTATAAACTAATTAAAGTGTTTTAAAGTCTCTGAGCTACAGGGAGCCGGTTTTAAGGAGGTTTTGTTTTCTATTTTCCCGGTTTTGGTGAGGAATCAAGCAGCATATTTAACTAAATGATGTAGATATAAATTAGAACTGGGCAGATGATCCAAAAATGTAAATTATATCAATACCAAACTGATATGAGTATCAGATCGATACTAATGTGATAAGATTAATACTTTCGTTTCAGACTCCTATTTGAAATGTTATTTTGGTTTTGTATTCTAGTTTCACAACCTTACCAGAAAAAGTATTTTTACTTTGATTTTCTCTCAGATTATGTATTCTTTGCACTTTGTTTATTTGGAAAACAACAAACACATTTAGTTTGCTGTGGTTTGTGAATTCAAAAGAAAAACCACAATAACACCTGAAGGTTAGACGTTTGATGACACATCGTTGGTATTGGATCAATATCCACATATGCAATACCTTTAATATGAATTATATTCCATGACATTTAGATAAACTCTTTGCCAATAAAATATTTTAAAGGAATTATGTAATAGATTCAGAAATGAAAATCTAAGGTGGATTAAGGTAAGAAAATAACTTTCCAGTGGCCATATCAGTTCCTTTTCTTCAAATTCTTTTTTAATATCTAAAATTCATGTTTTTTCCTCCATAATAAGCAGCTTTATATCAAAGTTTATCCTTTATGACAGTTTGTTTTCACTGCCTGCTGTGGAGTTTGCATTTTTATCTTATTTCTGCTCAAATCCAGCAGAAGAATATTCTGCTTCAGTAGATAAATAACAGGAATTCATATTTATGGCTGATGTTTGTGAGATTCTGCTTCCGCTTCATGTTTTATTTCCTTTTAAACCAGCTCACCTTATTTTCATAGGACAGGGCTTTCCAGTGTAGCTTTGGTTCACTCCGTTACAAATCTGTGTGTTTCAAACTAACATAATAGCAATGAAACAAAACATTTCCAATGTTTTAAAATAAAGGTTTTTATATCTGTGCCTCCCGGTATAAACAGGATTAGTGTTTTAAGTTAAATTTATGCTTAAGTGTCTCAAAAACCTCTCAACGAAATACGTCTAAAGTTACATCATTGTACACTGAACAGTTTTTATTTAAGTAATTCAGTTGAAAAAGTGAGATAATGCAGATTATTTGCTCACAGAATCAAATGCTGCACGTGTTAATTTCTGTCCATATTGATTGTTACGTTTTGCAGACAATAAAACCCCAGTTGTTAGTTTTCCAGGAATTAATCTTTTTTTGTAAGGCCAATAAAAAAGGGCTTTTAAAGCAGAAATTGTGTTAAATTCAATAAAAAAGAAGAGAAAACTGCAGTAACTGTCTGCCTCACCAAAGAGGCCAAACAAGGTCACTGCAAAAGAAATGTCAGTTCCTGAGAAAAAGCTAAGTGGAAGGAAAAAGTGGGACAGCATCAGTTGAAGCAACAGAGATAACCATGCAGGTGCATTTCTGATCATAAATCCTCAGGTTGAATCTTATTTTATTATAAAGGTCTAATTCTGCTAAACATAAGATTTGACTCATTTGGATTTGACACAATTTTATCAGCTATTTAACTATAAATAAACTTAAATCTAATTTAAAGTTTTCATTAGCTGTAATATAAATTACACTATGTTGCAATAAGCAATTAATCAATCAAAACAATCGTATGATAAAAACAAAAGTTTTTCATTTGAGTTTTTGTTTAAAGAGAGTTGTTTTCTCTCTTTATACAAAAAACTGGATGACAAAAGTGAGTTGGTCTCAACTAGCTTTTTGTTGTTGTTTACAGCGACTTTGTAGTTCATTTTATTTGTTATTTCTGTTGTTTTGTTTGGAAATTTAAAATGTCTTGCAGTTCCAGTCTTAAATATTCATTAAAATCAACATTTATTTATCTTTGAGAATCTATTTTTGTATTGTAAAATATTCTCAAAACAACAATATTATCGTTTATTGTAATAACTTCTGGGACAATTTATCATGCAGCAAAATTGGTTTTTGTGACGGGGATTTACATTGGCTGTTATTCTCCTAATTGAACTGACTGAACAAATTAAATGGGTTTTTACATATTTAATTGTGCTGCATTTAACAAATAAATTTGTGTCTTTGCTTAAAAAACAAATTTAAATAATTTCATCTGTTTTTCTGTATCGTATCGTACTGACAGATACTAAACCTCAGATATCAGTATCGTTATCAGAAGTGGAAAAAGTGGATAGATGCATCTTTATATAAAACATGATTTCACTTTTTGAGCAGAATTACTAAAATAAATTAGCTTTTCAATGATATTTCATTGAATCTAAGAAGATTTGCATTTTCAGGTTCTAAACATTCAAAATTAGTCAAAGTCATTCCCTTCTCTCCTAAAGTACATCCTCTTGGACCTTTATGTCTTTCCGTTTTCTAATATTGTTTAGAATAAAATAGCTGGGGCTGCACAGTGGCACAGTTGGTAGAGCTGTTGCCTTGCAGCAAGAAGGTTCTGGGTTCAATTCCCAGCCCTGGTCTTTCTGCATGGAGTTTGCATGTTCTCCCTGTGCATGGTGGGTTTTCTCCAGGTACTCCAGTTTCCTCCCACAGTCCAAACATGACTGTCAGGTTAATTGGCCTCTCCAAATTCTCCCTAGGTGTGAGTGTGTCTGCATGGTTGTGTGTCTCTGTGTTGCCCTGCGACAGACTGGTGACCTGTCCAGGGTGACCCCTGACCCCGCCTCCCACCTGGAGCGTCAGCTGGAGAGACACCGGCACCTCCTGACCCCACCGAGGGACAAGGATGCAAAGAAAATGGATGGATGGGTAAAATAGCTGCCTCCTGTTTTGTTGACACTCTCCTTTGAAGAATAAGTAGATTGCTGAATGAACTTGAAGACGCTGGACTCTCCAGGTAATGAACAGTTTCCTAAGCAACATGAAGTCACAGAAGTTTCAAATATTGATTTACTTTCACAAAAAGAACTGAGAACCTGAGAAATCTAAATGCTTCTTCTTTATGTATATTTATCATGCAATGTAACAGCTTCAAGTATTGATTTAGAAATATTACATTTAGAAGAAAATGTGTTCATTTTGAATCCATCCTAATAAAAGACTTTCCTTCATTTAGGAGAAGTAAGAGAATACCAAACCGGAAGTTTGTTACGTCTTTTATTAAATAAGTCTTACAAGATTCTTTTGTTTTTATTAGTCAATAATAGTATTACTTATGCTCATGTTTACATACACATGAAGCCACACAGCAGTGAAAAAATAAAGAAAATTGATTTAAATGTGTTTCTAATTTCTAGGAAAGCAGATTTTGGGAGCAGCATGCAGGACGTGAGACATGATCATTTCCTCGTTTATTTCAGTTTAAGACTTTTATTCACATTAGTTGCCAGGAAAGATGAGCAGGACAGCGATGAAAGGAGCTGCAGTGGAATCTGCTTTACATAAGTGGCCCTGATGGGCAAGGAAAAACATTTGAGCAGTTATTAAAGTAAATCTGTATTTGTCAGCTTTATCTGGATTACTTTGGAAATCCTGATAAAAAAAACAGAAGTATTTCCTTCTTTTTGCAATGATATAAAAATCTGTAAATTATGTCTGGTTATCTGGTTATGTGTGTAAAATCTAACACAAATCTACTTTTTTTATTCACATAGTGTGAGCCTGAAAGTAGAGAAAAAACAAATTACCCAAACAAAGATTGGAATCGATCAGTTTTCCTCTAAATGGGTCTGATCAGTTATTAGCTGCGTTTCCATTACAAATATGCGCAAAACTCTGTTGATATTCCAGATGTCAAATTTCACAATTGGTGTGTTTCCATTGAAAAAGAAATGCAATTAAAATCACGCATGAATAGGTTTGTTCAGGTGATAGTCACTAAAAACACGATTCGCCATCATCCTCCTACCACTTT
Organism: Micropoecilia bifurca; assembly: GCA_903067075.1. Taxonomy (NCBI): domain Eukaryota; kingdom Metazoa; phylum Chordata; class Actinopteri; order Cyprinodontiformes; family Poeciliidae; genus Micropoecilia; species Micropoecilia bifurca. The sequence goes on along the minus strand of CAEGAF010079478.1, from coordinate 5,296 downwards.
CTGTCGTCATCTTTGTCTTTTCCTCCAGTAACTTTCCAACACGTGATGCAAAAAAAGTGTTTCCGCTGGAGTTTTGTGCAAAATACACAAAAAATGAATTAATCCTCCTAAAGTGTGGGTTCTTTATATCAAGCAAATTTATTTTGTAATTCCAATTTGCACAGTTCTATGGTCAATGGAAACGCAGCTGTTGAAAGATTAAAATGCTTGTTTTATGTATTTAACTGCATCAGAACTAAAAACACTCAGTTATTGACAGATTCACTCACTACAGTTGATTCTCTTTCATGTGTTAAAGTCCTTATTCTCCCGTCACACTACTACCTTTGGTTTAAATGCCACAGGAACGTGACGCCACTGCACCATCGCCGTTGACACAGTTTGATCATTATCTAACTGAAGCTGCCACAGATTATTTGGACTAGTTAAACATTTTAACTGCAGCTTCCACACGCCATGTGCAACTCAGCCTAAAGTTACTCAGACCCCAGGCAGATTTTACTTTTCTTTCTGTTCAAGCGAGACTCTTGTTTCTGAAAGTGAGACAGGCATCTTGCTAAAGATATTAAAACCAAAGTTAGGTTAAATTTCAAAATCAATTAATTTATCAGTTGTTTATTAGCAAATTGCATGCCAATTTATTCACACACTCCTGAAGAATCAGTAGAAATTATTGGCATTACAACAATCACATCCTTTTATATGTTTCCACTGATATTTTGACAGTTTCTCTTCAGGGATGAGATCCAAGTCTTTGAGATTGGAAGGCCTCTTTGCCATAACGCTAATCTTTAACTCAATCCACAGATTTGTTTTTATTTGATTCAATTGTAAATGTAAATCAATCAAGGGTACAACTACTTTCGGTTTAAACAGATGTGTGACTCACATCAGGATGCTGGATGCTTGAAACTGGCAAAAAAAATAATTGGCAGCATTAAAATAAGTAAATAAAAAAACAAAAAAATTGCTCAAAATCTGAATTGTCTGGTCAGACCTTCACAAAAAACAGAAAATGGTGCAATGATGATTCTTGTGTACACTGCAAAAACACAAAATCCTACAAACATTTCAACAAGATATAGGAGCCGGTTTAAAGTTAATAGTTATTTAATATTGATTAAAAAGTACTAGCTCCACTGACAGATTATTCACTTATAATAAGACATTTTCCATATGTTATAATTGAGATAATCTAACGGGATTATTTCATCAAGCGCCTATATTTTGCTGAAAAGTTACTTGCAAGTAAATTTGGTCTCAGCTCAAGTGTACTAAGATATTTACTAGACCAAAAGTATTTGGTAAGATTTAGTGTTTTTGCAGTGTGTTTGTTTGAAAGAAGTTTCTTTTTTAGTGAATCCCAGTTGCAATGATAACAACACATTCACACAGAGGTGTTCAAGTCAACAGGGAGTTATGATTTTAAGTTCAGAAACACATTACAGCTGTACATTTACCTTCTTTCTTATGTGATCTCCCATGTCTCTGTGTTTCCTCTTTCACATTAGAAACAAAGAGTCCCTTATCCAGCAGTAGCACCACTGTCTTAGTTTTTACAGATTTTGAGTCCTGATAAATGTCTGTTGGATAAAATAAAACTGCCAGCAACCTTAAGGTGAAGTAAACCTTGAGACAAGCATAAATGTCAGTGGTAAATCTATTCAGACTGACTCAGACCAGTGCAAATCTGTCATCTCAGTCCTTCAGGATTCCACAGCGGCACATTGCAGTCCTGTGGAGTTGCCATGGTGTTTAGACTGAGTGGGAAACGGGTTACATCAGGTCTTTTCTAGTGTTTGAAGCATGTGTCCAGAGCTGTCTGCTTCATGGAACCAGAAAGCCGCTCTGTTAGATGAAATCTGTTCCTGGTTTGGCTGAGAGCTGACTAACCGTCACCTCGGTGTAGGTGGATCCCGTCAGGACGCAGGCGGTCCTCTGCGGAGCGCTCGCATGACACAGCGCTGCATCCTCGGTGCAGTTCAGACATGCCCCATAGCTATCTTGCTGACCATTTGAGAACCTTGTGGAGGCACTCGTGTCCTTGTTGCGCTGTGGAGTGAAGCTGAATCGCTCCTGCGGCTGTGGACTACCTCTGTAGATCATCTGTCGCAGTGTAGACGTGTCTCTACATAAGCACTCGCGGAAATTGGGCTTGCACAGCAGGTAGACCATTGGGTTGTAGATGGTGGAAGACTTGGCAAACACTGCGGCCAGGGCGAACGCAACTGGAGGGACGGCTGTGGCGTCTCCGAAAGCAGCCCACATCGCCACGGCAGCGTAAGGGGACCAGGCTCCCAGAAAACCAATGCACACTGCTATGGACAGCTGTGGAGAACGCAGCAATACAAGCAGAAAAACAGGCAGATGATGACCTACTGCTGGAAAGCTATTTAGCTTTTTCACATTTTGTCTCCTTACAATCACAAAATTCATTTTTGGGGGGATTTTATGTCATAATACATGACAAAGCAGTAACAAAAGTCTTTCTTTTCTGATTTGTTTTAGCCTTAACAACATAATTTAGCTTATGATCGACCTAAAATCCTTTAAAATACAGAAATCCAAAAACCTAAGCAAACATTTTGTTTCAGGGCATTCCTGTGGCTAAAATACTTAGTACCTTTAGATGCCAGTTGATTACATTGCATTTAGTAAATGTAAGTGCAAATGCACAGAACATTTAGAAAACCATCTATCCATCTGCATAATCTACCACTTCATAGTAATGCTCTATTTTGTGTTGGTGTATCACACAAAATTCGATTTAAATCCATTATAGTCTGTGGTTGGTTTCACAACACTTTTAACAAAAGTAAATATTTATTCCCTTGTCTCTTTTCTATAATTTTTAATGCTACAGATGTAAAAGACATGACAAAAACAAGCAAGTAAAATCTAATTCACCCTTAAAGGGGACCCATCATGCAAAATTCACCTTTTGCATGTTTTTATACTCTCGTTTCGGTCTCAGCTGCTTCTAAAAACAGCCAGAGTGTTCAGAAAAAACCTCCCCCGTCGCCTAGAAACTAACCCAAAAGGTTCCAGCAATGTTGGTCAGCAGGTTTTAACGCTATAAGCGCTGCATAATGGCTGCTGGAAAAGACAGATGCTTTGTTGTTGATTGTGTGTTCACACCAGCCCTGTTTAGTCTGCCTTAGTCGAACTCCAGTTTGTTTGTCTAGAAAGTCAGGTTCGTCTGTGGAGGTGTGGATATCCAATCAAACTTTGACGCAGACCAAACTGATAACTCTAGTCTAGTTAAAATTAACTCTCACAGTCCGAAAGCAGGACGTGAACTATGGCATTCTGGGAAAATACAAACAAAACAAAGGCAAGAGTCTAGTGCTAGCAGGAGAAATGGCTCCTGGTCTTTTACCAAAGACAAAAGAAAAATCCAACAATTGCTAAAAACTTTTACTGCCACATTTTTGTTTAAATTTTGTGAAAAAGGAAGTTGCACTCTTTTTGTTCTTCCAAAGTTTTGTGTCATTTCCTTCTGTACTTCCTGGTACAGCGCCTCCACAGGCGAGGAGTTGAATAGGGTTTTCAATTAGATTGGATCATTTGACTCAGGGCAGTGAAAGCAAATTGCTGGAGTAGAAAATTTAAGCCAATTTGGTCCCAAATAGAACCGAGTCTACCGGACTATCAGGTGTGAAAACATCCTTACCATTCAGTGAACGCTTGCTGCCTTTTTGTTGGTTGTGCAGGAGGCTGTACTTCTGCTTTTGGGTGTAATTCAAGGTCAAAGATGCTACAGTCACATCTGTTTGCAGTCCTTTTTATGTGTGAGTGTAAACGTTGAGTTTGGGGCCGTGGTCAGTAGCAGCTTATTTGAATTTAAAGTGACAAGACGCCCTAAAGCAACTCAGAATAGGCAGAACTGAGCAGAATAAAGTCTAATTATCAAATGAAATTAATAAACATGTTTTATATAGCCCATAGACCTATCCTAACCATAATAGGTCCCCTTTAAGTCCTGTCAACTGCAAAACCATGAACTCTGTGTTGCCTCTGTTTCAGTGACAGCCACATCCTCTGACCTTCACAATGAGAGCGTGTGCATTGGTGGTCTTGGTCTGGGGTGACACATGCTGCTGAACCGCCTGACGCGATCCTCGCACGGTCAGCAGAATGAAACTGTAGGAGAGGAAGATGATGGTGCAGGGCAGTGCATAGCAAAAGACGAAAAGGCAGACTATGTATGTCAAAGCTGAAAGCTCCTGGTTGGGTGCGTGCCAGTCGATGCAGCAGGCCGTGCCGTACGGCTCAGCACCGTAATGCCCCCACTGTGCCAGGGGCCCCACGGCAAACACCGCTGCGTAGCACCACACTCCGGCCACCAGGAGGCGGGCGTGTGAGGGCGAGAACTTGTTCCCTGTGAGGGGAAATATATACCAGACTTTACTAGAGTACAGACGAAAGTCTACAGAGTTAAAAATAAAAGTGCTTGCTGCGTTATTATGTCCTCACCATAAGTAGGGAAGCAAACTTTAAGGCAACACACCAAGGAGAGGGCAGTGAGGTTTGTCAGGCTGCAGAGACCAAACAACACTCCACACATGGCATAAAGCTGGCAGGTAATTTCTCCAAAAAGCCACCTGCACACATAAGAAACGAGATGGAGATGAGCCTGCTGCACAAAATCAATTCCAATCTCATGATGGATCTCTACTAGGGATTAATGGCTTCTTAGATTAAAATTAGTTCCAATCGATTAACTAATAAAGCCCGCTTAGATCTTCTTTTAGTGTTGTAGTTTGGCCGCCATCCACCAGAGGGCGCCGCTGGTCAGACTTAGGCGGTTGATAAAAACAAAGATGTCGGCGGCACCATAACAACAGGGAAGAGAAACGGTTCAAACGGAGTCCGGTGTGGGATGCAAAATGCACTTTATGCGGTTCTGTTTTGAAATATAAACACGCGACAAGCTTCTTAAGTTTAGTTTAATCTCAACAGAAAGTTTTTGTGTCAGGACTCGAAAAAGAATGGTTCTTCACCATCAGTGGTGAATCTGTACAGGTGATGTCAAGTATCCTGATCATTTGTGGAACTAAAATTCACAGATTTCCAAAATCTGTAACGGAAATCCTTGCTTGGATCAAAGCTTGTGCATGACCGCATTTGCAGCTCAATCATCATAGGATCAATAAGAACAAAGGATTGTCTGCTGGTGTAAGGATTATTGCTTTGCTTTCTTTGTGTTTAGTGAATGAAAAAAAATAGTCAATAATAAACACATCCATTATGAAAACCTTTTAGCCAAGTACAGCATAATGGCAGCACCGATACA
>CAEGAF010079477.1:0-22165 GCA_903067075.1 Micropoecilia bifurca | reverse complement strand
TGCCACCATGATGCCACTATGATGCCACCATGGTGTCACCATGATGCCACCATGATGCTACTATGATGCCACCATGATGCCACCATGATGCCACTATGATGCCACCATGATGCCACCATGATGCCACTATGATGCCACCATGATGCCACTATGATGCCACCATGGTGTCACCATGATGCCACCATGATGCTACTATGATGCCACCATGAAGCCACCATGATGCCACTATGATGCCACCATGATGCCACCATGATGCCACCACGATGGCATCATTATACCACCATGATGCCGCCATGATGCCGCCATGATGCCACTATGATGCCACTATGATGCAGTACTATGGAGAATCACAAAATCCTTTTTGGAAGGAGAGTAATATGAGGCTCCGCTGGTGAATCCAGCATTTAGTGTCTGAACCCAGTTGGGTTTTCAGGGTGATGATCCCTCTGGAGATGAAGGTGTTTTTATATTGTTGTTGTCATGGTGACTGTTTGTGTTTTTATATTCTTTTTCTTGCTTCTTCAGTTTGTTCTTTGTATTTATAGCTCCTAGTTTGTTTATTCTTGTATTTTATCTGCACATTTCCTTTAAATTATGTTAGCTGTTGGATGTTAGAAGTGTTTACACACTAGATGATATTTATACAATATTTTTTTATTTCTTCTAAATAGTTTGTTATGGCTTTTATGAACTAATATGCACATATTATCCCTTTTTTCAAATAATTGTATAATTTTTAATGACTGCATTATTTCTGCTGTTTAAATTTGCCCTTCCTATATGATCCATTTTTTCTATTTTGTCTGTTTACCTGTAACGTCCTGCTGGTACACTTGAAATTCCCAAAGGTGGGACAATAAAGGATATTTCTATTCTAATTTATTCGTTCCTTCTTGCTGCACTCAGGCTTTGAACCATCAAAGAAACTTTGATGGTTCTTGGTGTAGATATTCATGGTGTTGTATGAATATAATCAGGATACTGAGGCTGCTGGTCACATCAGGCCACATCAGAGAGTCACCACTAAGATCTCTTCCTTTATTCTTGGAGCTGGGAAATCAAGAAGTCAGGTGAAAACCGACAGTTCTTCCCTTTTTCTTCTTATCAATCCACTAATTCCCCCCTTTCAAGGACTTCATTTATTACCTTCACTTATCTGTAATTTTATTCTTTCAGCAGCTGAAGAGGAATTATACAGCGACTTAAACTACTTATGGTCAGGGAAAGGAGATGCACCTTAGGAGAGAAGCGGCGTTGTGCTATCAGGACGTCGTTTCTGAGTCAGAATCCTCAGTGGAGCAGCAGCACAGCCTCCTGAGGTTTTACTGACATCCCTTCAGTCACAGTCATAAATCTTAATTGCCACTAATGGAGGAGCCAGAAGACCAGGAGTCAGTATCTTTGTAGGACAAAGTGCTGAGGAATCATGAATCCTGCAGATTTAATGAGGTTCCGTCTGAACTCCAGTCACTGTAGCTACATTAAAGGGGCTGTTGGGTATTTAGTGGAGTAGCTATATTACCTACAGTTGGGATTTATCTTACATGCATGAATGAGTCAAAGAAACTCTGGGTATATTTTTGATGAGGCAACGATATGGAGTGGTTGATTCTGCATAATACTCACCCCTTAAACACCCATCGCCACTGCAGAAACCTCCAGATCTCTCAGGTCCTCTGGTTCTGGTTCTGGTTCTGGTTCTGGTTCGCCTCCCCAGAATCAGAACCAAACATGGAAAAGCAACATTCTGTTCTTATGCTCCTTTCCTTTAAATCAAGGTAAAAAAAACTTTTGATGAAAGTTGCATTTGACTAGTTGGACTAAAAGTGTGTATTGCTTCTCTTTATTTTGTCACTGTAATGTTCATGTGTTTTAACTAAAACTCTGAGGTGTGAGACGTTTAACTGAAGTCCTACAGGGGATTTTAATGTTTTTAGCTTTTTTCATCTTTTTTCTTTCTTCTTAAAAAAATCTCTTTGTCTTTGTTTATTCACTGTCACATGCTGTTTTTATTTTAATTATGTAAAGCACTTTGAAATACCTTGCTGCTGAAATGTGCTAAACAAATCAAATTTGATTATGTTTTAGATTTGAACATAAAAAAGCTACTGTTGTAGTTTTTAGATGAAAATTACAATCTGATTGTGTTTTACAAATAAACTTGACTTCTGTTCTTCAGACTTTCTCAGTGCCAGTTCAGTTGGTTTCTGTCCTTTTGTTCTCATTCTGCTACTCTTTCTGCTCCAGTGTTGACTTCAGAAATTACTCGCTTCATAGTGAGACATAACATACAGATATTCAGGACTTATTGTTAGGCAGAGGAGTCAGAATTACCATCCATCCATCCTGGAAGACAATGAAATCTGTCTTCTCTTCGCTTCACAGGCATCAGGATGATGTGTTTCATTGGACAAAGTGACATTATGTCTAATCTGCACTTACATGCCAGAAAAATGCTACTTTCTTTTTTCTATAATCAAACCATTAATGGCTTTGAATATTTTTATTTTTGCTGTTTTCAAACTTTTTGTGTTGGTTCTTCAGGGAAACCAGGTCTGCGAGGTTTTCTGAAATTTTCATGCCAAGTTTCTCTTTTTCAGCCATAAGGAGAATAATAATTCAAAGAAACCACAAAATCTAATAGTTGAAATGCAAATAAGTCAGAACTTAATGTTTGGCTTCTAAAATTGGTTTATCACAGTTGGTAAATAAATTGCTGAAATAGACAGGTTTTATTTCCATTTGAAAGAAAGTTGAAATGACTTTGCTTAACTGAATCAAGACCTAAGCTTAAAAATCAAAATAAGGGATTAAAATGGTGAGAGCAGAGTAAAATAAATGCTAACATCACAGACCCCACAGAGGATCACAGACCCTCTGATCCTGTCCAGATGCCTAAAACCTCCAGGCCTGGAAATGTTAAGGCTGATTACTGCTGTTCAAATATAGCCCAGAAATGGTAAACCACCAACTCATTGTCTTTGTTTACTTATTTATTCATTTCATAAGCGAAGAAAAATATACAATTTAAATTCAAGCTTCAGCAAAAAGTCTTACTGCGTGTTTAACAAGCCAGCTAGCACAGTTGTTCATTCTGCTGAATGCAGAAAACAGCAACAAGTAAGTTTATAAAGCTCAGTGCCAGAGTCATGAGTCTCAGAAAAAAGTGACACATTTATTCTGCAGATATTACAAAAGTGCCTTAATTACAAAAGTGTTAATCTACAATTTTGTTTATTTTTACTTGTCAAATTCATTCATGGGTTTCCTTCAACGTCACAATTAAATCCACTGACATTTGAGACTGGAACTTAAAATAAAGTTCAGGGCGTGTGAATAGTTTTGTCTCTGATCTTTGGGAATCACGACTCCGGCACTGAGCAAAATGCAGTCCACAAGAAACACACTGATAGATACCAGACACTTTCTGAGCATAAGAGTGAACACAACAGAAACACTTAGGAAATACTCTTTTTTTGGTACGCATTATTATAATAACACCAACATATTTTTTAGAAATTGATTTTAAACAAGATTTCTTTTGACATTCATGTGGTCTGTAGGATGTAAACAAACGAAAGCGAGCTCTTTGCTTCCTGATGCACAGAGCCGACATTATAGAATCATTACAGATGCTGTGAGGAAGCTGACAGTTTTACATCGAGAACAACAAGCGAAATAGGATGAGTATCATATGGACGATGAGGTCATGGTTCTCTTACATCGAGAAAGTTCTTTTCAAATGTCTGTAGAGAGTCGAGAGGCAGAAAAGTGATGCCGACTCCCCGGGAAACGAGGATTTCTGCCGACTCAGACTGACCTGCTACAAACAATTCACACCAAACGATTCAGAAAATATCGTTGCTTCCTTAGTTTTTACAGTTACAGTTAAGCACAAAGAGCCTCAACAGCGACGATGCGACACGTCTTCATAAAGATGGACTCAGTGACCTTGATACTCCAACTAGTTTTCCTAAAAAATCAGCTAGTTTGTAAAAAAAAAAAAAAAAGGTGACCGGTATTCATAAAACTCTCATAACAGACAGACTTTATCATCATGGTAAAGCTTCAGCTTTGAGTCAAATGTAAGCAGAGATTAAATTTTATAGGCAGGAAAACAATCTATAACAGCAGAAGCTCTTCTAAGCACACATTAGTGATTTACTACCAGATAATAAATTAGGCAGTAGCTAACAATACATTTTCACTGAAAAGTTTAGGTGTCAATAAACCAATCAATAAAAAATATCAATGGACGTATGGAAGAAGCTGATCAGAAATTGTTGCTTTATTGTCAAATATTTTCAAACTTTGAGAAGATTAAAAATTATTTTGATATATTTTATTTAAATGAAAAAGTTTATTATCAAATAACTTTTTTGTACAGTATTTTTTGTAATCTAGAAAACATTTTTGTAGATTACATCCTAATTTTAGGATGAAAAATCTCTGAGATTTCATTTTCATCTTGACGGCATGTTGACTAATGACTAGCAAGAAAACTTGTGTTCATGTTCCCTCTTTATGCATTTTTCAGTCCATATTTTGTTGTACTTTAATGTTTTACTGAAAATACTACTTTTAATTGATACATTTTACTTACAGCATACTTAACAGAGCGATCTACTGTGGGATCTACTGTAGGATATTGCCTGCTCCTCACCTCTCAGTAGAACCCCAGTTCAGAGGAAAAGTATGAAGCGTCGCTTCAGACCTGATGATTTAAAAGCAAATATGATTTCCAAAACAAAATCTGTCTGCATCTAAAATATTCACTGTAAACAATCAATAAATCAGTAAAATTAAACTGGAGGCAGAACAAGAAAATGTTTTACAATTCTAAATGTCAGGTGTCATAGAGCATGTCTAACGTTCTTACGTAAAAATCAATTTTCATTGATCTTCACATTAATAACTTAAATGATCATTGAACAGAAAGGCTGATTTTACTGTCTGTGACCCATAAAGGGCAATGACAGGGCAGCGCTGCAGTTTTCCTGTGTGAGGATAAAGGTTTTAGTTAATAAAATGCTTTGGATTAGATTTTAGCAAAGCTGAAGTCTTTCTTTTTGGGTCAGTCTCCTGCTATTCTCTGAGGGTTTATGAATACGGGTCAGGACGGCTATAAAGTAGCTGCAAAGCACCATTAAATACTAGAACAAATCGTATCCAGCCAAAGAGCAAGCTTCAATAACAGACCTCACTTGATATTTAAGGCAATGTACGTTTATGGGATCAAATAAAAGGTAATCATCTGCAGCAAAGAGCAGAAACGATTTTTTTTTTTTTTACAAACAGCCGAATTGCTCGCAAACCATAAACTTACTGTGAGCAACAGGAAAGTATCTCAGCTTGCAGCTTGAATCCTCTGATTCTACTGACAACAGGCCAGTCAAGGAAACAGAAAGAAAAAAGGACATCTTACAGAAGCTCACACAGAAATTACATGAAGTGACAAAGATTTTAAAGGGGACACCAGCCCTCAGACACACAGAGCACATGTAGCAGGTTAAAGCTCAGACAGCCCACAGCCACCATTAACTACAGCAGTAAAACAGAAAGGATGGAAATCAGGAAACAGTCTTCATCCATCTGCTGGGGAAAATCCTCCAACACAGAGTAAGCAAAGGGCCGCAAATTTGTTTGAAATGTAAAAAAAAAACAGTCAACAAAACTACAAATACAGATCCAGCAACAACCCACAGGCAGTTTCTCACAAACTTAAGAGTCTATCTCTTAAAACTCTGTAGGAAAATTAAACTAAATTTCTTTTGAAAGAGGAAAGGCAACAGGAACAAAAGCAATGTTTGCCTCAAGCTTTTTATTCAGGCAGCTTGGTGGCTGCAGCCTTTAGCGAGCCAGTTGCTAGTTCCAGTCTCAGAAAGGCCTTTCTGTGTAGAGTCTGCATGTTCTCTGTGTGGCTTTGCAAACAGCAGATCGTTCCCATGTGAACATGCATGTAAGCATTCGACTCTTACTTATGTTCTGGTCTGCATGGCTTTGTGTTTCACTGCAATAGTAGCTGCATTCCCATTACAGATGAGCACAAATCTTTGTCTAATATGTCAAAAACCCCTACAAATTCACAAGTGCTGTGTTTCTATTCAATAAGAAATCGATGTGAATAAGCTTGTTTGCACGATAAGTCATAAAAATCATGGCAGTGACAAATGTAAACAGTAAATATTTTCATAATTCAGTTATGATGCTAGCACCTCATCATCTGTCAGCCAATCAGAGGAGATCTTATTCAGGACAAATTACTTCCTAGTGGCTACATATGAAATGTTTTGGGAAAATTGTAATTGATTTTACAGATCAATGGTTTCAACACGTTGGAATGACAAACACCTTTGCTCATGTGATGTTTTGCTAAATAAATCTGTTTTCATCCTAGCGCAATAACTTTTAATAAAAAAAACATGAGTTTTTTCTAAATTGGTGTGTTTCCACGCAAAAGCAAATTTATTTTTACAACTTCAATTTGCGCAATTTCATGATTAATGGAAATGCAGCTTCTGATCTGCCCAGGGTCTGCAGTGACTCTTACCTATTGTCATAAATGTGTGATGTCACAGGTTCCCAAAAATATAGGTTAAGAAATTAATATCCAGTCACAACTATCAAAAATGATGAGAATATCGTTTAAAATGAATGTTTCAGGGCTGATTTCCACTTTGTAACACCAAGAAGAGAGATAGAGATAGATACAGAGAGAAAGAGCCCCTTTGTCCCTTGATATGGGGTCAGAACCCTGCGACCCCTTCATGATGCCTGGGGTCAATGCTACTCCAGCATTAGGGTTCACATAAATCACTCTGAGGACCCGACCCCAGACCTGAGCAGCTTTACACTTCAATAATAATAATAATAATAATAATAATAATAATAATAAATCAACTCGGATCATCAGAACTGATTAGTCTGTGGTTGTATTATTTCTGCCTGGTGTGTCTGAAACGCCTCGGTCTCACGTCAGCCGCGGAGCGGATCTGGATGAGATCCAAACCTGCAGGTTTAGATGCTCGTGGTGATTAAACAGGATTTTCTGAGGCTTTGTATTCATTTCTACATCCAAGCGTTTCCAGCATCCTCTGTGTGTAACTTACTTTTGATATCCTGGAAGTAAAATTTTGTCTCATCTCTTCATAAAATTGAAGATAAACATGATGAAAAAAATTATCCATATGCTGTAAATTTTGGGATTTTCTTAGTAATGTATTTAAACAATTTTCTTAAAGGTTTTGGCTTGTAGATTCTGACTATTCCTACTATATTGATTCCAAATAAGTAGCCATGTTTCTGAATCCAATACTACATCTAATTTGCAGAACCAGTTAGTCAAATAAAATAGTATTTTTTTAATCCAGGTAACTGAACACAATATAATTTGTTTGTTGCACAATTGCAGCTCTAATTTGAAAAGTTCATGCCTGTGTAATAATCTGGGTCCATTCAGAGTTGACCCAGCAAAATCATCTCAAACAGTCAGTTATTCTGATCCATAGAGGATAATAACACAAATATATAAAACTATTCATAACCTTGGTCCAACCCCAGTCAGTCTCAGTCTTTGCTTTCAGTTGATTATTTTCCTCCTCAGGGTGACCAGGTCCACATCAATGTTATATCAACATTTATGTCTTTAACATTCAAAATACAAAACAATACAGGTTACATATTTTCCAAATTGCAGCAGTAGAGTTTATCTCTTATTTAGCTTTGTCTTTCTGGCTGAAATGTGTTCTGGGTCATTTGGGGGTCAAATGGTTGGATGGTTTTGGGATTGTTAGCAAATCAAATGTTTCAGATTGTCGCTGTTTCCCTAAATTTTGTCCACTTCAATGGATCAGAACTTACATTTTCTAAAAACTATGCAGGACCAACTCCTGGTCATCCAACCTTCACCCAAAGCACTTTATATTATCTGCTGTGATAAAAAGAAAGAAACTCTCAAGCTTGGTAAACAACAACATTCCTAAGGCTTTTGTTCTTTCTAAACAGCTTTAAAGATTTGGTTTATAAGACTAATGGCAATCATGTGACCTAACAGTTCAAGAATAAATAACCTCACATTGTTCTAATCTAATAACCCAATCATTGGAAAACACATTTATAATCCAGCCTCTAGTTGACTCCAATGTCATAAATGATAAGAGCTCAGAACAAAACGTAAACATCTCTTAGTACGACCTGAACAGCAACGGCCCTCTGCTGGCGACAGCAGGGCACTGCAGGCCTTTCATCCAACACTGACCATGGAAAGTACTTCAGACCAAACATGAACTGCTGCGGCACACAGCAGTGATGAATACACTGCTTCACATTAGGACCAGACTTTTCTTTAGCAGCCTTCAGTTTGTGGTTCTGCTGCTCCACTTTCCTCCATAACCAAGGCATTGCTTGGCCCGTTTCACAGATGTGGTGTCTGTAGCTGCTACCAATGCTGCTGCTGTTCAAATGCTTTCTGAAAATGTGAGTTTGTAACCAGAAGGTTTGGCAGTTATGTGGAGGAGCAGCTGACTCCTGTAGTGTGAGCCCAAGAAGGTTTGAGCTAAAAAACCCAAACCTTAAGATACTCACACTGGTTTTGTGATCAAAGTTGACTCCTTCAGCAGAACGTTTGTGTTTAAAATGCACCAGCAGGTGTGACTTTGCTCAGTTTGGGCCACAGCTGAGCTCCGTCCACGTCAGGCACCTCAAACCAACAACCGGTCGTCCCATCGAAGCAGTTGGTATTTCTATGCTCTCTGCGCCTTCAGATGTTGTGTCCGTAACATCTGTCCTAAATTCTTTTCCTTCCAAGCCCGTCGTCCTCGTCTCCCTCCCCCCCGCCCCATGCCAGTCTGCGGGTGGGGGGGCGGGAGGGCTCGTGCCGCTAGAGAGCCGTGATCTGGGTCAGCTCTGTGTTGGAGTTCCCCGTCCCGTGAGTCTCTCCCCTCTGCGTGGGGACGACCCCCACCAAAGGAAGCTCCACGCCTAGTCACGCAGGGTTCGCCGTCCCGGCGCCGGGCCCCCCGCCGTCCCCGCCCTTGTAGCTGTAGGCCGCCGCCACCTCCCTGGCGATGCTCCTCATTCTGCCCGACTGCTGGGTGTCGAGGCGAAACGGCGACGGCTGGCAGAACTCACGGAAGCAGCGCTTGAAGTTTTCGTCCAGGAAGGCGTAGAGCACGGGATTCAGGCCGCTGTTGATGTAGCCCAGGGCGATGCAGAAGTGGAACATGACCACGGCGTACATGCTCCTCAGGATGAAGCCCAGAGACTGAGCCAGGACCAGGATGTGGATGGGCGTCCAGCAGACCACAAACGCCGCCACCACCACCAGGACCATCCTGGTGATGCGCCGCAGGTTCCGGTCCTTTTCCTTGGAGCCGGACAGGATGCGGACGTTTCGGAGGCGCTTCACCATCAGGCTGTAGCAGATGCTGATGATGGCCATGGGGATGAGGAAGGAGAAGAGGAAGACGCAGGTGCCAAAAATAGGTTCCCACTGATCCTTTGGTTCGTTGAAAACCAAAATGCACTCGGTACCTGCAGGCGAAGGTGAACAGAGGAAGAGAAACATGGTTACAAATGCAAGAAAATGACTTCGTTTTTACAAAATAGTCTCGTTTTAAAAGTAGACAACTCTGAAGAAGAAACACAATATTTAAAAAATGGTCAACTTTTCAAACATTGTATTTTCTATTGCATTCTATTCTAATCTATTCTACTTAGTGCTGGGACTCGATTAGAACTTTAAATCAAGTTAATTGCTTGATTTATGAATTCACATTTTAATTAAAAACCACATAAATAAAAAATAAGCAACATTTTTGCTGCTAAATATTTTGAATAAATAAAAACATTAGCTGAATGATAAAGATATTACATGTTTTTAGTCTATTATTTGGTTTATTCAAACAAAATTACTGATATTTGGAAACATTTGTAGATAAACAGATTAACTGAAATGTTAAATTAAACATTTTTTTTCTAAATCATGAATGTATGGGACACATTTTACCACCTTTTCTTTTTAAATCAAGGGTAAGATAGTCTTTTTCAAATAAATGTTACCACTAAATAGTTAGTGACAAAATCATTTACACAGAGGATCTGATTAATTAAAACAGTCCCAAACTAGAGCGTGTCATGAGTTTAATTCAAAGAAAGACTCTTCAAATATCTGTCAACCTACTGAATGCAGCGGTTTCAGAAAAAGGTTTCAAAGTTAAGATGTTAGACATAAATTTAGAGGATGATTCCCATAATTCATCAAAAATTCATCCAGGGTGTCAAACGTCTGAAGCTCTGTATGTGTAATTCCTCCAATTTAAACCTTTCTACAGCCGAACATCAACCCACAATGTATTCTAAAGAATTGTGTTGAATTTTCTGAATCATGTGTCCTTTATTGCCAGAAGTTTGATACCAGGAAAGAATCTCCAGCTAAAGGACATAATGATTGAGATAATGTGGGGAAAATTATGGAAAACCAAATGAACACAGACATGAGTCGATACTCACAGAATCGGTTTAATCAGCTTAATCAAAAACACTTTGCTGTAAAGGATGAAGAGTAAATGCCTGAGGAAGGAAGTCAGGAAAGACGTTTGTCTGAATCAGTGAAGAATTAAGTTTAAACACTAAAAGCCCAAGAACATTATGGATGAGGAGAAAGGAAGACGCATTTTAAATGTGGTATGCGCATTTTGCTAAAGGAATCCTTTGATTAAAGACAATAATGATAGAGCAAAAAAAGCTGAAATTGTGTAAAATAAGAGAATAACAATAATTCTGTATATTTTATGCCTTTATTTAATAATCCATTGTATTTTCTGCCTCTGAGTTTCGCAAAGGTTTGACACGGATTCAAGAACTATAACCTTTGGTATCACTTGTGAACTTTTTATTATTATTTTGGTAGAATCTTCAGATTGAGGTAAGTTTTATAAGAATCTGTTGAAACATACATATGAAAATATGTATATTGTCGGGAAAGTCATGATTTAGGACCAAAGTTAAACACGAAAGTATGACGTCATCACAGCTGAGACCAGGCGTCATGCTGCACATCAAACAGCTGCATAAGTTTGGCCACAATAAATCCTGTCTTATTATGGGGGAAACTCATTCAAATTTAAGGTCTCATATCTTGGGTACGTTGGTACATAATCAAACATTTTTGTAAATATCTGACTTTGTAGGATTTTTATTATCCGACATTTTCCAGGTGGGGAGGGAATAAACTCAGACGGCTGAAAATATATCACATCGACATTTGCTGCTTTGTTTAGTGAGTTTTTGTTCTCATACTAAAACAACTTTCATATTTATATACTACCTGCTGACTCAGCATGTCAACTAAAAGACAATATCTAACAGTCTAAGAAATGTGACTGGTCAAAGTGGAAAGTATAACATTATGTTTGAGCTTAAACTCTCTCCACTGAGGTCTCTGCGCTAATGTTAGCTGCTATGCTAACACAGAGTTTATTTTCAGCTTTGGTCATCACTGCTGTCCTTTAGCAGTAAGTTTAACAACATTTCTGTTTGCTACTTTCATTGGTAAAGTTTCTGCTGAGTTACGTTCCTCAGGCACCAAAAGAGCAGGAAGCAATTTGTGTTGAAATATGGAACATCATCAAGCTACTTTATGGAATTATTTTGGATATTTAAAACCTTTTTTATGGTTCTAAAAACATCCAGGCTACAGCTTTTCTGTTTAACAAAGAAGGGAATATACAGCCATTTGCTGCTGATTGCTGGAGAATCCATCCCTTGTTGATCTTAACTACATATTTCATACATAACTATTGACACATAAACATGAATCATATTTCGAGTTCTCTCTGTACTTCATCCAGTATTTAAGATCCCACCTAAAAACCTTTTCTGCACCAGCAGGTGGTTCCAAACTCGTTTAGTGCATTAATAAAGCACTGCACACTCCAGACTGCTCCTCGTTTTTAAGTCACTTTGCATAAAAGTGCCAGGTAAATCAATTTAATCTCACAAACACACACACACACTCACACAGTTTGTCAAGGCAGTGTCACACACTGCGATGATAAACACCGAGTGCTGCTCAGGTCAAGTGGCGTTGGAAAGCAGAGCAGAGCAGAGCAGAGCAGAGCAGAGCGACGGAAAGTCAACCTGATTGGAACAAAACTGACTGCTGATGAAAATATTCTAACCCTGAAGGGTTTGTTTTTGGAAATGTGCTGTGATGGAGCATGTCCATCTGACAAGTTTCTACTTTGAATTTTGTAAATTCTTTGGTGAAAAAAGCTACATTTTGTTGATCATGATGGATTTATAAATCAATAAAAAGTGTAAAACATTCATAGGAGTGAAAAAATCAAATGACTCTTTATTCCAGACACAAATAGGTCCATAGTAAAAAAAGGTAAAAACAGAATAAGAGAAAAATAAAAATAAACATGACACATTCACTGAGTCACAAATAAATGATGACACCAATGTTTCCACAATCTTGAGAAAAATTTCACTGTACTGAAAACAGGATTCACTAAAATTGCAAATATATTATTGCTTGACAGAAAATCTACACATGCATTTATACATGAGATTCCTGAGCACAGCTGCACATGTGGGAACAGCATCATGTACAAACATATGGTCAGCTCTGCTCCATCTAGGCTCTCTGAGTCGGAGCCTCATGCCATCATTGTAGGCCACAGAAAGTTTTTGCAGGCGATTTTTTTGTATCTTCGCCACTGATGGGCTGTGTACAGTGAAGTGTACAGAATATTTTCTGTAGACACTGTGGAAATAAATTCCTCTGACAGATTGTGACTCTCCAACATCCTGCAAGGTTTTCCTATTTTACTGTTACAACTTCCTCATTTAAGGGAGAACATCTTTTGGTTTTATTCAGATATAAAACTCACTATAACAAGTTTTATATCTCTGTAAACAAAAAAACTATCTTGTTACATGAGATTTAAATCCTATTTCTGGTAGTTAGTTCCTCCATATTGACTCGTAAATCATGCTGATCATGAAAACCAAGTTTTTCTCTTTTACATGTGAACACAAATCTGAAGAATTACATTTTTGCTTGCCATAAAAACTGTAGACGTTACATTTGATAAAAACACACAGTTCTCCACACAGGCCAGATAAAAGTTAAAGCTGCCTGGAGCAAAAGTTTATAATTTTCTAGCATCGCCAGCTTTAGATAGAGGAGGAGGGAAAACCTCTCACACATACTGATCTTCAGACAGTCAATGAGAAGATTGGCTTTAAGTTCTGCTTTTGGCTGCATTTCATGTCTTAACCTTAAGCCTTTAGAAAAGCAAGAGAGACATTAGTTTTGGTCTTAAGGCTCATTAGCAGACAGATTCTTAACGTCTCTGATCCTCTTAATAGAATATTCACCCTGAATGAATCATGAATCAATATTGTATGTTGAGGTAGGCTCTATTTCTCCAAATAAAGTACTAAGCTTTTGCATGTATGATGCACGTATCATTTTTGAAGCATTATTTTTACTTTGAAATAAATCATTTTGCAGCCCAGACGCCCACAAACGCAGCGAAATAAACTGCAAAACAGTCGAGATAAAATCAAATCAGTCGGAAATAGGAACTGGTAGAAAAAAAAAGAATCTGTGATCTATTATTCCATTTACTGGATGTTTTTATGCGTTGCATTTCACCAGGCCACAAGTGCTCAGGATTTATAGTGTGTGGGTGTTCCTGTTAAAAATGGAAGCCCAGGCTCCATTATTGCCACGTTCCACCCATTGATCAACAGCTCAGTTAAAGTCCGTGTGAAAGGACGGTGATAACCACCTCCATGGAGCCGAGGCGTCCGTTTATTAAAAAAAGGGGAGAAAAATAACTATAGATGCTATCGCCACATTGTCCTCTGAGGAGCACAATGCAGGCTTTAAAAATTAAACTTTACCAACAGCGGCAGATATAATGGCAGTATTGATGCACATGGGCCAATAATCCATATTTATAAAGGTCAAGTCGGATATGAGAGCGAGCGTTGCTGCAGTTTCCCAGTGCAGAGGCGTCATCTGCAGAAATGAGGTAAATCTGGAATGACGCCAGTGAAACGTGTGATGCTGAGTGGAGATGTCAGGTTTCATTTCTGTCTTGGTTTCATCTTTTCAGTCTCACCTGTGTGTGAACGGTTTCCTCTCAAACGCTGCTGACGGTTTTCAAACCTCTGCCTTCAGAAGGAGTTGGGTTAAAGGTCAGCAGTTTGGTCCTGGTTTCCTCAGATCCTCGCTGACGGCCTGTCATCATATCGATGCTTCAGGCAGGAAACCGTCCACACATTTGCTTCAGCTGCAGAAAACCTCTTAATAAGGAACGGTGAACTCGACCAGGCAGAGAGCTGATGTCCTTCAGATGTCTTTTCCTTGTACTTTGACTGGGCCATTCACACAGGAATGCATATGGACATAAACATCTCCAGAGAAGCTTCAGCAAAAATTTGACAAATAAAGCAACAAGCAGGATAATTAGGCAGAGCTGGAGTTGGTTGTTTGTCTTGTTGGAGGAAACAACCTGAGGAACAGGTAAAACATGGCGGCCTGGACTGAGGCTGAATTATTAAGGTCTTTTCACTCAACAGGCACATTGTTCACTTAGAAAAACATCTGATATTGAGTGAAAGAAATTCCTCTCAGCTGCTGATCACTGCAGACCAAGGTTGGTTCTGCATAGCTGGGTCACAGTTTAGCTTTTCTATGGTTTTACTACCAAACCAGAGTTTGTTGAGGCAAACGCTTGGCGATTACAAAATATGTTGAAGGTGTGGAGAGATGTAGAGGTCATGATGCTTCCTGTTTGGGTTTTGGTCTGTCATGTTTATTTTCTTTCTCTTGCTGTAAAAGTAAAAGAAGGTTTAGTTTTGTCAGAATCTTAGATCTGTATCGGTGCTTCATCCACTGTTTTTTGTTCAGATTTTGAAGTGACAAATTGAAAATGAAAACGTAAAATCCAAACTAACTTCTTCAATTTCCCCCCCAAAAAAATTCATGCACATCTAAAGTGTTTTTTTTTTTTTTTTTTTTTTTTTTCAAAAATAATAATAATAATAATGCACTAAATGAGAGATGGTTCTGATGGAGGTGTCTGTGCCTTACCAGAGGCACAATGTCCAAACGTCCAGTCAGAGGGGGGGGGGGGGTTCATATTTCCTGCCAGTTTCTGACCTTAACATCTTGTTTATTACAGCATTAACAGCTGATGAAATTATACTAGATTGATTCGCTTCAAAACTGTGAATGGAAACATTTTTTTAAATTTTTGCAATATTATTAAGAGTTCTTTCAAAAGTGATGAGACAATTGAAAGGAAACAGTTTACAGCTGAGCTTCCTCTGGGTTTATTCTGGGATGTTTCTTTATTAAACCTTCATCAGGCTCATCCGAAGTCCTCGTCTGCATTTTGGCCCTCAAGGCCCAAACATAACCAATCTGGACGCTCCACCATTTCACCTGCAGCAAAAACAATTTCTGCTGCTGCCACCGACGGAGGGATAGATGTGATCTGCTGTCAGCAGGTAAACGCTTTGCTTTTGAATGCAGAAGGCAGAATTCATCATGATCTGCTTCTCAAACCTGCACAGCCTAGAAGGTCAGCAGCAAAATGTGTAAATCTGAAATCATGCAGATGGTGATGCAGCGTCATCAGCAGCAAAACATCATGGATTTATGTAAGTAGTTACACACACTGCCTCGTGCAACAAGTCAGAGATTTTCCAGAATTACTTTCTCTCTCTATATATATCTATATCTATATATATATATAGTTTCTGGTTTCCATTTCACAGCTGGTGATTCTCAACCTCTCATCACTTCTTTCCCTCTTTCTTTCTTTCCTCTTTTCTTTCTTTTTTCCCCGTTTATTGTATTTTTCCATTTTCTGATTTTCCGCCGGATGAGGTTATTTCTTTCCCCCTGATTTTTTGCTGCTCTCCACTTCATTTTCTTTTCACTTGGCTGATTGCCTCCCTCCTCTCCTCTCACCCGTGGATCAGACCCATCGGTTTCTTTTTCTGCCCCTCACACTCGCACCTCTGTCCTGCTGCCTCTTTTACCTGTTCAGGTTCATGTGTTTCTATTTGTGGTCTGTGTCTCATCGCCTTCCTATTTCTTCCCGTTTTCACTTCCTGGTTGTTTTTCCTGAACATTCTTCATCTTTCTTATAATTTGAGCAATTTGTAGCTTCAACACATTTTGTTTATATCTTTCTGAACTTGTTCTTCATTTTTCTGTCTTTGACATGGAAGTTTCATTTCTCACTCCTTTCCTTCACATTTAATCAGAGCACAGCAACATTTTGCTCAGCCTATTTATTCTTGCTTTCACCTCCACTCACCTTTTATTTCTCATTTCCTCCATTTTGGCCTCCCTCCCTCCTGTCTTGGCTTTAGCCTTTTCTCCAGGTAACTCTAGGAGTCTGACTCTGTCTGAACATCTGGGAATCTGTTACTCTGGTACTTCTGATTGTGACAAATCAGGGTTTCTCATTTAAAAAGTTTAAAAAGATAATGTGTTTTCAAAATCCCAAGACATAATATTCACTGAAATACAATGGGATTTTTTTTCAGCTGCTGTTTTGTTGCCGTGCATTTAATGCAGTTAATTGTTTACAACTTGTTGGGCTTTTTATGGTCGATAGTAACATGGAATTTGTACTAAAAGTATCCAAGGCTACTTAGTCATGTGCCTCCTTTAGAAAAGTAAAAAAGAATATAAATTTGACCTAATCAGTAATCAATACACAATCAAATAAAATAAAAATAGAGGTTTTCCATCATAGATCAAAACTTTTTGTGCCACCAAGACTAAAAAATGTTAATTTGATATGAAGTGTTTTTTTATGTTTAGCTTAAACTTATCAGTAACAAGAACAAATGAAAATATGAAACCAAAATGGCAGCTTCCACCACAAAACCAAACATCTCGGAGCCTCGGCTCGTTCACAACCAAAACCTGATAAAACAGCAAAATAAAATAAAAAATACTGAAAAATTGCTGCTTTAACTAGACGGGGTGAAAACGAGTTTTGTAACTAAGAGCCAGTTTTGTTATTGGGACTTTTGGTGCAGCTGAAGGACAATGTGCTGCTGGGAAACAAAGTAAAAACAGGAGATGCCAGAAATGATTCAACATCTACGCTCTATCATATCCTGGGTGCTCAGCCAATCAGAGCCAAAGAAATGAAGGGCACTCCAGGATTGGCTGTTTTGAAAACATTAGTCAGTCAGGATATTTCAGCTTCAAGCTGCAGTTTTATGTGAATGTTTTAGAAAAACACCCTCAAAGTTTACATGAATAGTTTTTAGTTTGTGCCACAGATCTTCATTCAGCTCCTGCTTATTCACCACTTCACTCCAACACACCTGAGTCCAGTAAGAAGCAGAAACCAGGCCTCTGCAGAACCTGGTGACATTCAGAGGCAAGTCACACATTGATGTCAGGTGAACTGAGCAGCAAAGCTTCGAAATGTTGCAGGAAAATTACTTTATACTTTACTTGATTCGACTTCATTTTCTGCAGACTCTTATTTTCCTCCAAAGTGTCTTGAAATGACGTTTGTGCTAAAACGTTACTACATGAACTAACCGCTTTGATGGTGACGACTGCCAAGCATTAGATGATTCTGTTTGGTTCTCTGGATGTTTCAGTGACATCAGCGATTGCTACTTCACAGCCCCGACATTAAAGCCGACAAACTCATTCCCATGTCGACTGTTATGGCTCTTTCTCTGCCTCGTTTGGCAACAAGGAGCCAATCTCCCTTTGGCGAATCAGTCGCTTCAAAAACGGCTTCAAACAATTTCCAAAAATGGTGGGCAGTGATTCTGAAACTCCTGCCTCAGGCTCACGGTTACCATGCAGATAAAAACGACAACGAACAAAAGAGTTCAGAGGATGGACAAGAGACGGTGACAGTGATTCCCTGCCAGGATCCAAAACACAGAATACAAGAAGTGATACTTTGTTTTTGGGATTATAGTAAATTTGGAAGGAGATTAGCAGAGAACAGCTCGTCTTCCAATTACAGTCGGACTGGCAGTAAAAGAAAAAAGACATAAAACCACATCAGGAAGCTAAAAGTGTTAAAAAGAAAAGTGGATAATGGCCACAAGTAGGAAAATGGCTTAATTGTTCAATGATTTTTCTTTTGTTTCCCCCCCCAACGTTTAGCCATCGAAACAAAAGAGGAGATTTATCAAACACCTGCAGCTGCCAAACACCTTTACACCCAGTAGGAGGTGAAGATCTGTTTGACTACAACCAGGACACTTCGCTGTGACCGGCACAGTCACCGGCTGACACACAAGTCAGTGTTTTTGCACATAACCAAAAACACTTTGTCTTACACTCCAGAGAAAATGTTTTCAGAGTAATGACGCCCTGCAAAGCGGGAGAAAAACATTTTCCAAAGCGGCCTTAAAAAGGTGACATTTGCACAGGCGGTGTAATCTTCCTTTTTTACATCTCTTAGAATTATACAAAGACTCAGAAAAAAGCAGAAACCTGGAAGGACAATTTAGTTTTAAACGAAATTTCCAGCGGCTGTGTTTTAGAATGTAAATGTCAAACACATAAAAGCTTCGAAGTTTTGCTGATGGGATGGTGCTTAAATGAAATTAACATTTCTTTTTTTTATTGTGAAAACCAGTAACTTCTCATAACTGAGACATTACAGGTGAAGGTGTTTTTGTTGCTCAGCAGAGTTTCCATGCTTGGTTCCCTGGTGAAACTAGAAGAACAAACCCAAACTGGTTCTCTGCAGCAGTAATGCCAGAGGTCACACATTTGGCTCAGTGATTCCTAACACTGCAGCACATTTCAACAGGCGTCTTCAGAAATATCCCATTAGCAACATATCAGGGATGTTTCTGCTATCATGGCTGCTGACCGAAAGAAGCTGCTTCAGATTCCTGCATGAACATAAAGAGGATTCAAACCTTCATCACTCTTCCTCTGGAGAATTTCCAACATTTTTTCAACATTTGTTCTTTTCCTCTATGATATATTACCATGGGATGTAAAAGGCCTTTTTCCTGTTTGCCACATAGAACCATGAAGAAATGTACGGCTCTCCAGAAGATCTTCAAATCTAACTTGAAAGTGTGATTCAGCTCCTCAGTAAAAGCGACATTTTTTAAAAAAAAAGCAACAATCACAGCTGCAATCTGCTGCAAGCTTTGCACATCCAGAGACATCTGAAAAAAAAAAAACACACTCTAGCTCTGTCAGATTGGAGGAAGATTATCTGAGAATATCAATTTTCGAGTTTTGCCAGCGATTCTCAGGAGGATTTATTGCAACACACAACATTCTTCTTTTTATTTACCTATTTTTCAGCTCTGCTGGTTTTTATTTGGCAGTGAATTGAACGGAAAGCAGGTTGTGGGAGAGGAGGAAGACGAGTCGATGGGCCGGGACTCGAACCCAAAACGGCTGCATTGAGGACCACAGAAGAAACGATTGGTTGAAACTTGACACAGTTCCACTTAGTTTTTCCTTGTTAGTTGTCCTTTTTCTTCATTTTAGTTCTGTCATTTCGTTTATTTTAGTTAACTACAAAAACCTTGGAACAGTTCATAACCTTCAGGGTTACGAAGGGGAAAACTTTGGCGGAGTCCAACTCTCACCAGAAACAAGTTGGACTTTCTGCAGAACAAACTCAGATACCAGGCCGATATGAAGGGTTCTGGCTCTGCGTCCTGTCAAAGTATCACACACTGGACTCTCCAAATGCCTCTTCCAAGTCAACATAACCTGGAAACATTATGCATGTGTCTCCACTGGTTTGGTGACCATCCAGCCACCTGCAGGCCCCTGTTCTCCAGACGGGATGATCTGGAGTGACACTCCTTGTAGTTGGAATAATATCCAGATCAAAGCGTTTTGAGAACAGCTTACTTTAGTGGAGATCATCCTCTCAGCATCTTTCCAGACAGCAGGACTGACTCAGAGCTGCTACTCAGCAAACCCCACACTTCCACTCATGTTCTGCAAATTTCCTGGCTGGATTAGTCAGAGCATCTTTTCGTGACAGCAGGGTGGCTGTTGATTACAGCCTCTTTACTGTCACAGCGTCCTTGGGCAAAGCTTTTGACCCCAATTACACAGAGCGTCCTGCAGTGCCTTTCCCTCCGGCTGTGCCTTTCCCTCCGGCTGCCCGGACCGCCTCTTTGTTTGTTTACCGGCGAAGGGAGGAGGAGGGGAATGAGGCAGCATCATAGTTTAACATCAACCTGCTGCATCAGTAGTAGACAGAGAACCAATCCACAGAAATTAAAATGAAATGGCAAAAATCTGAAAAACACCACTGAGGAAGAAATTAAGGCAAGTTATAAAGGAAGCCAAAGGCAAACTTAGATTCAAACGTCTGATTATTTAGCAGGAATTCAAATTAGTCACAGAGCAATCTAAAAAAAGCACATAAGAATGAAATGGAAAAAATGAGACCTTCGACAATAAGCACATTATAAGGAAGTAATAAAAAGATGAGATTAAGTCTGTGAGAGGGATGAAAAAATGACAGCAAGACGATGAAGCTGAATATAAAGAAAGAAGGAGCAGAATGAAGGCGAAGAGAGCAGAAAACAGAACAAGATGGAGCAAATGAGATAAAGGAAGCCGATGCTGGAGGGGAAACTGAGTTCTTATTGTAGATCCAGCTCAGCTGTAGAGTAGACTAATAAAAGTGATGATGGGATTACGCTGCAGCTCGGGGCTGAAGCTGGATCAATATCTAACTACTGGACCTCTCCTTTCCCAGCCAGCGCCAACATATTTCTTAATTTAACCGCAAAAATAGTTCGAGCTTTGTTTTCCCACGACTTTCCAAACGTTACAAGAATTGACTTTATCTCACTTGAAAAAACAATGAAAACATTTCCACATTCAAAGGTAAAAAAAGGATAAATGAGAATTAACACAAAAAATATTCAGCCGCGCATGCTAGCCGCGCATGCTAGCCGCGCATGCTAGCCGCCTTTAGGAACTTTGAGTTTGGAGATAAAAACAGTCAGTTTCCAAGTTTTCTGTGCTAAGTTTCAGGATAAGAGAGTAAAGTTTACAAAGGCCTTTTTACTCAATTCTGGCTGAGAAAAATTGACAAAAAAAGCAGGAAGTGGTTTGAGTAAAAAGCATTATAGTCAACATTTCTCAGTACAACTGCAGTTCAGGCGTAGACCAGCAGGGGTCCATATTTGAGTCGTTAATGAGAAAATGTAAATCAACGAGGATGGAGGAGGAAGTCTTAATGTTTTCCAGTCAGGAGAAAAGTTCAGGTTATGTTTGCTTGTGGTTGAGAGAAGCCGCATTGCAGCAAGTTGAAAAAAAGAAACATCTGAGCCCAAAGCATCTTTCAAGCTGAGATCTGATCCAAACATGAACACCACAGTTCCTCTACTGACCACTGGACTCGAAGGACCGAGAAAATGTACCGTAAATCCCACCAACAGGATCTCAAAGCTGCTCCAACAACATCGCCGTTTGATTGTTTCCTGTATTTGTGAACGTTAGCTTGTATTTTTCCTCATATTTCTCAGCTGCCTCGTCTCCCGTTCCTCACGGCGTGAACTAACTTTAATTTCAACCTGCCTAACTAAAGCACTCAAAATGTGAATAATAGAACAACGTCTCACTTTAAGAGTTGTAAAGCTCTGAACACATGTCCTGTATCCGAGAAAGTTTGTAAGATGGCGTAAGAATAATAATGAAATTGGATCATTTCTCCGGTACCAGCTCGTGGGTTTATGCAGCAGCTCTGTTTAAAGCTCTACAGCTGATTAACAGCCCTGTTTACACGTCTACTGTTGACTTATCTCAGTCCTCAGCTTTGTCTTTGGATTAATCTCACATATTGCCCATTTAAGGTCATTCGAAAGGCTTCGCCGGCCCATTGCCATGGAAACTGAGCTGAATTCTTCGAACGCTCGGGCCTCTTTAGGAGGAACGTCGCCATCTGCGAGCCGAAAGAGCAAGTTTGCGATGATTTCTAAGCCTGCCAGCACAATCAGATCACAAACACATAAATACTCATCACTGCACTCACACAGCCCTATAAGGCAAACACACAGCTCTCAAGCACACACACACACACACACACACACACACACACACACACACACACACACACACACACACACACACACACACACACAC